>JBAJNP010001074.1:0-69802 GCA_036877545.1 Yasuhikotakia modesta | reverse complement strand
TTATTGATTCTCATATAGAATCTCTGTACCTCATCAGAATAAATTACCCATGAAGCCAAATGGAATAAACTATGCAAATAATGACTAAAATAAACCTCTTTTACCATCAGGTGGTTGATTAAAATATTAATTGTTTCCAGAAAATGCATGACTAGTCACAGAGAAATATGTTTATATTCTTTTGGCATGTATATGTTAATAGATGCTTTGGCAATATAGTATATAAAAAAAGATGAACCATCAATCCAAACCATTATATACAGCATTTAAAGCCTCTACTAATCTCTCTCTCTACACGCCTAATGATGTAACCTAGGATAACCCAGATAGATGTCACCTGGCACCAGCTGCCCGGCAGCAACATCATCCGAGATTAACTCCTAATTCCTTCAATTTGACAACAAGCCATTCTACTGCTAATTGTGAACATTTACACTGAAAATACTAGAAAACATATATCCCAACCAAATCAGGAATTCAATTTGTGTAAATCAATGAAGTAAACTTCAATAAACAAAGACAAGTCAGTATAGCATTACTGTAGCAAGCTTCTGTAATATCAGACACTAATAAGTATTTCAGTCATTTTGCTAACTTCTGCTAGCTGCTAAAATTAAAACTTTGAACCTTTTTCTGCATGCCTCTCTAAAACAGAAGACATTTAAGCCAATCCCAAAAAGGGTAGAAAGTGTTTTCTGATTGGCTAATACAGTACAGGCCACTTCCTGTCAAAGGGGCAAGTGTGACAGGACACACATCAGTGGCACCTTTTTACTTCCACGGTATGGACACAAAATCTTGGATAAACTATTCCTTTAAGCCCCTTTTAATATACAGGTTCTTTTAAGAAGCCACAGCATTAACTGCAGAATAAATTAAATTAAATTAAAAATAAATTAAAAATAAATTAAAAATAAATTAAATAAATTACATTTAGTGTCTAGAGTTCAGATTAATTTCTTCTTCTTAGTGTCTCCAAACATGTAACAGAACACAAGCTTCTGTCTGCGGGCAAAGATAATGTTCTCCGCTAGCTGCTGTCCTACTGAGCCTGTAATGGGTGAAATGAGAGGACTGGCTGTGTTTCTGTCAGCTTGAGCCTCCACATTTGAGCTTGGACTGAGCTTTGATGTGTGCCACATTAATCTGACGTGCATCTCATCGCTCTGTGTGTCTGTCATCAGAATGCACTATGGAGTCTCTAGCCCTGAAGGTATTTGGATGAAAAGCCCAAATGAGCAACTTCAGTGTGAGGAGGGAGAACGTACGTCAATGCATGTGTCTGATAAATGTAAGCATTGTGATATATGTACTGTGTTTTACAGGTCATTGATTCTACATGACTCACAGCTAAAGAAGGCTCAGTGTAAGCTGGCTTATGTTAAATTCAGGAAGCGATTTAGGACAAACACAAAAGAGGTGTGGAACAAGATACAAGTATCCATATAAGGGTAGTTTTCTTTCATACTATTATCCATGCATAACTAATGGTCTCATGTTGTCACATCACCACCTAAAATGAACCAGGAAACATATACATTTGAAAGGCAATTAACTTTAACTATACATCCTAAGGTAGATAAAAAAGGTCCATTGATTTCTATTGTATTTACAGTACAATAAGTACTGTAAGTACTGTAGACTGAGCTAATGATATTTTCTACACACTTTCCTATGCCTTAATTTATAATCTCTCTCTCTCTCTCTCTCTTTCTCTTCCTCTGTCTCATGCTTTCTCTTCCTCTCAGTCAAGAAAAAAAATTCATTCAACACTTGAAAAAACCTTTAGTAAAACCTTTTACAATGCAGCTTCTTGCATAATGTGTCACCTTATCAAATGAAAGCAGCACAAAAGGTTTACAGAGGTAAATTATTGCCCATTTACAAATGTGGGAGGATGCTGAAAAAAACCCACTGCTTTTCACTAATCCTCTCCATAAATTCTAGTGCTGATCCTTTTTTTTAACAAAATAATTGTACAATAAAACATTGCAACACCATTAATCTGTTTTCTCAAACAGCAACAATATTTCACAATCACATTTTTATGACCCGTGGGAGTGTGTGATTGTGTGTTCCTCGACTATTGCGTCTCTTCATCAAGCGTATACTTCCACACGCTTCAGTAGACGTCAGTATAGCCTCACAAACACCTTTGAACATTCTTCTTTACACCACTTCTTTAACATACAAATAGACATTTTTTACCTTTGAATTCTATGTATGTAAATGTGTTCTGTGGTTAATTAACATTAACATATAGCTGTACTGTTATAAAAACTCTCTCGGTCAAGTTTTCTCTACTTCTTATTATTCATAGCATAGATATGGATATAAAATGCAGGAATGTTTACAACAGAATTTAATTCCCCAATGAGAATGTGCAAAAAAATCATAACGGTGTATTTTCCATCAAAAGTTTTTCCAAGTATCAGGTCAAGGGATTTATTTTTGTGAAGCTGGCCCTGCCGTGAAGACTTCAGGTTGTTTTTAATTTTGTGCTTTTTTGATGCTTTGCATTCTGAAATGTGGTGTGGTAGAATCAGGGGCTGGTTTGTCACATTGAGGCTATATTTAGTCAGACAGTTGCATGTATAAGACACACAGAGACAGTCTGGACTGATTAAGTATGACAGCTCTCTCCTCCTTCTCCTTGAAACTCTCTCCACAAACACACACACACACACACGGATATACAAAAATATGAATATATTATAATATGTACTTGTACATATTCATATGAATGTATGAACAAATCAAGGACATGCACCATATTTATGCCTGTTAAAAGTCTCTTCACAACCTGATAGCAATAAATAAAGTGTTCTAAATATATATTTATATATCTTTTGTGGAAAGCACAGGAGAATACAATGATCGCCCAATCATTGCATTTGGTCTGAATGCAATGATAGGATATTGGTAGCACATTGCATTTATGCTGTGGGTTCGAATCCTAGGGCGCTGTACAAAGCAGATTTTGAGCTTGAGCATCTCTGTGTAAATGATCATGTGTGCACCAGTGGGCATCTCTTTCAATCTTGTCAGACACAACCTGTTTACCAAAGGGGCTGTCTGGTACACCATGTGTCCTCTTAATAGCCCACTGTATCATTTTTGAAACAGTCGCTAAATCACTGTCTCATTCGTGAACACCAGCCTGCTGGAGCTCAGCTCTCCAATGTTCTCAGTTATATAAAAAGAAATGCAACAAGCTTGCAGAATAATTCCAGAGTATGGAACCTAAAAAAGGTTTATATCTCAGGAAACAGTGTTTCCACTGATAGTGACACCTGCATGCTGTGATGAAAGCGGAGCAAAATGAACATCCGTTGTCACACCTGGTGGTTCTGACATGGCATATTTCTCCACTTTTCAGAGGTACTTTATCAAAGCCACTGATGTCTCTTTGATGTTATTGATGTAAAAAAAGGGCAACAGGAAAGACATGATTTCAAAACATCTCAGAATGTCACAGCTGCCTTCTCACAGCCACGGGTCATTCTGAGATGAATGGAAGTGTGTAGCTAAAGTCCACTGAGCTAATGGGAAAAGTATAGAGTGACTACTATTTTCACTAAAGGATGAAAGGTGAGGCTGTCTCGGCCTTCAGTGGGTTTAGCTGACCTGAGATAGGGTTAGATATAGTTTAAAACCACCAGCCTGTAATCTGAGTGCCGTGTTGTTTGCTAAGTGCTTCCTGATTTAGCGCTGGTGTGATACTGTTGTGAGGGGGGATAAAATATGGAACGAAATTACAAAACATTCAGCCTGAGCTACAGAATTCATTTAGATGCTCGAGGGAGAGATAATTGGAGAAGGGTTGGATGCTAGCTGGAACTTTGGGAACTAATAATATATGTTTATTAGTCATATAGATGTAAACACATCTATATGCTATCTTTTAGATTTTTGCTATAACAAAAATTACATCTAGAATCCGATTTCTAACTGGTTAAAGCTGATTTATAAAACTCTGGCCCTGGATTCTAATTGGCTAATACAGCAACCAGCCGAACTAAAACATACAATAAAGCTGTCACATAAAATACCTTCACCCAGCTACTGTACATATCACTCCACGATACCCATAGAATAATGTTGTATGCTTGCAGACCAAAGAAGTAGAAAATGTGCTTCTTGGACCACAACACAGTGTGCTTCTGTATATTTAAAGATCATCCGTTAATACCATCGTCAAAGCTGCTCAACACCTGATGAGCTGAAGAGATCTGTGGGCATCAACATGTACAGTACAGGCCTGTGTCTCCAGAAGACTGCTGGCCTAATGCGGATATGCAGGTAATTACAGTTGCCTACTGTAGTTTGCTAAAAGGTACCAAATAAATGTGTGGATATGTCAGAGTTATAAAGGGATATTTTGTATAAAAAAAATAAATGTTGTTAAATTTGTATAAACAGATAAAAGTGTCTTGATTCACACTTGATTAGCACCACTATGCCTCTAAAGTAACAAATATTCTATACATGCAGATCACTTTGTGATGTTAAAACTAGTTTTTTTTTCCTAAAGCAAACCTGCAAATTTGAATGTATTCATTATGTTAATGTGTGTATGACTCCAAACACACAGTCATCATACAAAACCAAACACACTGCATAGAAAAGTCTATTTTTTATATTCTGATCAGCCATCTTTGAAAGACCCCACTGAATCAAACTCACCAGAACTTCTTTGGTCTCCTGATTCGGAAGGGAGAGCAAGGCATTGTGGGTCTTTTTGTCAGGCTTTTAAAAAGTCTTCTCTGGAGGTCACACTGGGACAAATAAGGGGTCCACAGACTTTGAGATTATGGATCAAAGAGTCATCAGATCCTGTCGTACCCTGACAAGCTATTAAGTATTCTTCCACAAAAGTGTCTGTTCCCCTTACACTACTTGAAGATTAATCTGGTGGTACAGTTTCTTACAGAAAATATTCCACATATAAAAAACGGTCCAACTGAGACCACACTGAAAATCTGGGTTTTCAAATCTGGTTTAAACCAGTTCAAGAAAGTTCAAGAATCAAAATACAGGAGAATTCTTCTGTAAAATGAATACAAAGATTTAAGAACTATGTAATATTTCTAAACCACAAAGCAAATTTGTGACATTTGCCATCTTATAGTAACTTGCTTATACAAAGGCCAGACATTTATGGCTTTTATAGAAACTTATGAAGCTCATGCCAGTTTAAATGCATTCTGCCATTTCACCTCAACATGTTAAATCATTATGCAGATAATATAATTTGCAATCATAAAAAGTGCATTAAATCAGACGTCTTTTGGACCCCTGTACACTGAACATTTACATATCTTTCTGCTCATCTGAATTTTTCTGCTATCATCACCTCTATATTACCATTAAACTGAATAAGAACCAATCCTTTTATCCTTTATAGTCCTATATTAACATTACTTTGAATAAGAATCAAACCTTTTTCTATTATACTCTTACATTAACATTAGATTGAATAAGAATCGAGGCTATTTTCTAACCCCCTCTGCCCTGCTAACTTCAGTCTATGTTCAGCTGATGATGCGGCATGTTTTGAATCCAGCAGCAGACTACACTGCAATACGCACATATACTCCATCACCGGACTATCAATCTCCTCATCATAAAGCCACTGATGTGTGCTGTTATACGCTGAACAATCCCCATCAATCCTTATCAAAAGTCAGTCCCATTATTCTGAGAGGCAGCTCTGTCCTTAAACACGGTCCATGCCCGAGGGTGGATGCAGCGGGACCCTCTTCCGCAGATGCAGGCTGTTTGCCGGAGAGGCGGAGACTGATGCCGGTCGGTCCTGAGGTTATGGCAGAGGGTCTGAACCCTCTGGTTCATCCCATGAGAAGGTTCATCAAGCCTGACCTTCAGCGTTGGAAGGGCTGCTGTCCATCTGCGCCTCGTGTCCTGAGTAGGCCGTTACACACACTGCTTGCCAGCACACACACGCTTCCACTCACCCAAACACAGAGTGTGTCACTTGCTTGCCTCAGACACTCTGTCCTGCCAACACTGCAGAGCTGCCTGCTGTCACCGTGGCAACAATGTGCCCTCAGCCCTCTGAATGTTTTCATCCTAAAACCGCTGTCCGAACTAAACGCCCTGTGTGTTTGTTCTCTCTGGTTATCATATGAGACACTCTCTGAGTGGTCAAACATATCCAGACGTGTCTTGACATTTAAGATACAACAGTAAGATACAGAGTTAAGACCAACAGTATCCAGAAGCGGTGAGCGAAAATTAGGAGAGCAGTTTGCTGAATTAAGATGAATTTGCCTCCTACTGAATTTGCCTCCTAATAACATACTGACAGCCCTTATTTAATCCGAAAAGTGCCATTTCTGCACCACTATTGCCACTAAATGGAAACATCTAAACAGGTTTACAAACAGCTTTCCCAAACTTAAATCCAAACATTTGTTATTGGTTGAACTACTGTTGCCTTTAAACAAGCATAAAGCCATACAGCAATATTTAAACTTTTTGGTGAAATCAATGTACAATATGTGAGGCTAAGCTGCATCTGTCGATTAAGCTGGAATATGAAAAAAAAACCAACAGAACAGCTGTAAATAGTCACACAATTGAAGATATGATATCAAACAGTACAGGTAAGAGCTATTGCCACACTGAAGAACCTTTGAATTGTTTCTTTCCAAAGTCACTTACAGCAGAAAGAAAATTGCCTTTCCTCAGTGACTGATAGCCTGGAGCAAAGCTGCATAAAAGCTTGTGGGTTCTGGAATGGCAGTTTCAGACTGTGGCTAAATAAAATGAAAAAGACTGTACTTACCACAAACTTCTGGCTCTGGAAAATGTCTTGTCAACCCTGAATGGACAAAGACAATTTGAGTTAGAGAGAATGTCTTGTACCTGTTTCTCTATACAATACAATCTGTCTAAATGAACAGATTTACAGGTGATTGTTTCTATTGTTGTCAAGTATGTTTTTAGGATCACTTTTAATACAATTTAACATTATGAGCAAAGAATTGTCCATAGATTGTCCATTTAGGATTAAAATGTGATTAAGTGTGCGAATGTCATTTTAGAAACATGATTATTCACAGTGTCCTTTTCCACTTTGAACTCAGGCAGATTAATTGCTAAAGCACTGTGTTAGCATTGCAAAGATTGTTGAATGTCGGATAAAAATGTATATGTTGAATGTCGGATAAAATTATCTTCCAAATGCATAAATTAAATGATTTATTTATTCTGCAACTGAAAATATCTGATACTGATACTTTGAGGCTAACCAAGACAAGTTTAATGTAGCTAGTCAAATTAATTCAGCATGCTCTTACGCTGAAACAAAACAGGTTTGTCTAGACCGCTAATCCTTCACGATCTAAGCAGGCCGCTTTCTAGTCATAATAAAATAACTGTTACAAAACCACATTAGTTGAGGGAGGGAATGATTTAAATTAGCTGCAAAACAAAAAGCCCTAAGTAGCATAACATCACAGTAAAACAGTATCGCTAGAACAGATGTTAACATTTAAAAACATTTTTTTTTACCTTGGACTTTAAAAAAAAATGTAGAGCATTGTGTAGGGAAATGTTGACTCAGACATGATCTCGGCCACCAGATGGTGTTCTGATGCAACACTCGCTTGTCAACAGACAAACTACAGCTCAAAGTTGAGCTTCTAACATGTGCGTCATCTGCAACGTGCAGGAGATAAAAATGTTTAGAAACGTGCTTCTGCAACACATGAGGCAAGTTTTCAAAAACCAAATTAAAGAAACTAAACAAACAGGTGTCAGATTCTGACGTTCCAAGCTGTGCAACTGTTAGCTAAGGAAATGCAAAATAATATTTACAATATCTACCAGATGCTTTAGCTGTTCTTTGTATTTCCCATTCTTCTGTTTCCAGTATGCATTATTTCAGACGCATTGCCCCCGTTCACCCAGACAGACAGTCCACCCTGAAGCCTATAAGCAGGAATCCATCTTTCCAGGAACCTGCCTGTCCTGGATTAACTGCATACTATCAGGATTCATACTATACCTCTTAACATCTGTGGTATTCCTGACCTACAGCCAGAAATAGATGCAGAATTGTTTCCCTGAGACAGGATGCAAAGAGACTGAAAACCTCGCTGCTGTCTCTGTGTGTGTGTTTTATGCTGACAGCTGTGAAACAGTGGATTTTAAATTCTCTCTTCTGACACACCTCATAACAGACAGAGGCCAATCGATGTCACGGATGCTGAGTTTTCCTCAGACAGTGTTTCAAATAAGTCACAGCTGATGTTAAACGCTGGCACCTTAGTGGCACTTAGATTGAAGTACACCGTCATGCGTTTCCACAAACAACGACAAAAATAAACTGCATTTCCTGGTTATTTATAACATCACGTCAACTCAATGCCTGTTTGATGCTAATAGGAGCTGAAAGTGTGTTTAAAGTCAGGAACAAAATAAAAAGCATTACTTTGTAATGTTTTGCAGGCAATACACTCTCTGTGGAGCTTGTCTTTGCTGATGTGTTGACATCGCTCATGATAATATATCACACATTTTAGCCTTAATGAATATGTGTCATGAATCTGTATTTATTTACAATGCTGATAATGTCTAATGAATAATATAGCCAGTCACAACACGATTCATGGCCCAGAAACAGCAATTGTGACGCCAATAGTGTAACACATCATACATTATATTCACAGCTTAACTCTGAGTCACAGCTTGTTTTTGTCTTGTATTGTTTCTGTTTTACAAAGAGAGACCGGAGAACATTCATTTTATCCAAGACTTTTTAAAAGTATACAGTTTAACAAATGATCAGCGCTCTGTTAAAAGGGTTTTGTTTGACAGTCTTGTTGCTTAAACACAAACACTGATAACAGTTGAGTAGGAGCTGTAATTAAACACACGCCCTGACAACAGCCAAAGTGAAACACATCAGGTTGTGTAAATCTTTCCACTGAAAGTAGGTGACCTGAAGCACAATGAAAATTTTAAATCTCATTTAAATCTCATTCGCCTTTAGGCACCAAGTTTTCTGGAAGTCTCTATATCTCACGCTTCATTCAATCTAGTCTATAAAACATAGTTAAATGAGTTTTGAGTACACCTTTAAATTGTGTGTACAAGTTACGAGTTTTCCACCAGCCTCTGAACGAAGCAATAACTAATAAACTTAATAAGTCAACATGGCCTTTTTATTGATTCTTTTTATATCATAATGAAAGAACAGTGCACAAACTCCAAACAAATCAGATGCCTGTTTGACAAGCGGAGATCGATTTCCTGTGTTCGCATTAAAAAACACGATTGCTGTCGAAACCCTGTCATGCATGTTAGCCTTGACGTTTGTGCAGCAGGGACACACTCGCAATCCCTCTAGTTTAATTAACTTCACTGTATATCCACAATAAACAGCAAAGGCCCCAGTTATTCAGATACATAAATAATGCATCGCTCAAATGCACCAAAATGCACTCATAAAAGAGATTATATAAAGTACTGAGGTCTCTATGAATGAATCAGCTTGTACAGATCTATGTATTTCATATTAATATTAACAATATTAAAATAATAATAACTAATAATACTAATAACTAATAAAATATAACTAATAAAATAACTAATAATAGTTATCATCAGTTTAGTCATGTTTGTATTTTTAAACCAATTAGAATCTTAGTTTTACTAATTAACATCATTAATGAGAACATTTGCAATAATACCATGTATTCTTTTGTGCGTTCTATAAATTTCATATTTTTTTCTGTTTTTTGTTTATGTAAAGTTGCTTTGAAACAATGTAACATTTTTTTAAAAACGCAATAAATAAATCTGAACTGAAAAATTTGAATTGCCTGGTCAACTGTGATTTATGTATTTTGGAACATGGCCACAAATCAGCACTCTGCAAAATGATGAAAATCTATCAGAACTCCTGTCGTTTGTGTTAGCAGCCCACAAGAGAATCATAAACATAACATGTCTTCATCCTTGGACTCAGGTTCACCTCTTCTCCTGTTCCACAGAAAACTCATAAAGGAAAATTGAGTTTGGGTGTGGTGAAACTCTTAAGTTAAACCTTGAATGAGCCAAAATAACCTTGGGGGATAACTGTTAAACTGTGTGCTCTGTAGTCTGAAGTAATTAGCCAGCCAATATTAACGGACACATTAAATGCACACTATGCCAAATATTTGCCTAATTAAAACATATGAACGTATAAACGATCTTTTGATGCTGCAATTCTTCAGCAAAATTCTAAATTAATATCTGCGCCTATGAATTAATTAAAAATGTGACCCATTGGTTGACACCGAATGCTAACTTTCAGTTTATCTTGCAACGTCAGGCAGTTTCCTGGCTTCTGTTGTCGACAGTAAAATGCCACGTTACGCATTATGCTTTCAATGAATGTTGCACAGGTTAATTGTATCAGACCTCATTAAGTTACATGCACATCATGAACAACATAGATAATGTATAATATTAAAGGACACATTAGTCTCTAAATGGTTTTCTAAGAGTCTGGAGTAAGACTTTATGAATCACTGCTTAGATTCTGAGACTTATCCAGAGGGTCCTATAGAGAGTCAGAGGCCCTATCTTTTGGTATCTTTAGAATTTATGTAATAATATATTGCTGCACTGAAAACCTCTGTGAACTCATACAATATATTTAAGAACAGGTCATGATAGCCTGAGATGTATAACGCTGCAATAAAAGTTTCTCAGTTACTGAAGTGTACAATGCAAGATACAGAGGAAATGGCAACTATTTGAGACCAGAGAGAAAATTTATATTGCAGATAAAGAATAAAATGACTTCCTGAATTAAAGACATTAAAGGTGACTTACTGTAACCCTAACACCCTGTCCATAACAAATGCAACACACCATAAAAGCTAGAAAGGGTCTAAACGGAAAGCAATAAAGCTGAAAGCTTTACCAACACAGACCAATCAGCTGTAAGCCCGATGCATGCTCGATGAGTTTAACAACAGCAAAATTGGCCAATAGCTAGGTGTTCAATTTTATTTTCAACTGAAATATGTTGGTATATAATGTTACTTATTGTTATAATGTTTGTATTTCTACAACTGCATATGATTATAAACAAAAGATTTCAGTTAAAGGACCAAAGAAACATCACAAACCATCTTATTAAATGGTTATACAATTTTTTATATATAACAAATAAAATTTGAGGCCAAGAATTTACACACACATACAGCTATCAAAAATCAGTTTAATTTCAGACAAACCAGTCAACCAGATAAAATGGCTTGAGAAGCTCTTTTACAAGGGACAATATCACAGGCAGCACAGACAACAGAGCCATGCTAACCAGCCAGGCCTTGAGCCCTTGGCCCCCTGCTCACTTGAGCAAATCACCAAGCAGAACAGCCCTCATGGTCACTGATCTGTGGCCTTGAAAAGAGAACCACATGTATGATACCAACTTAACCCCTTTCAACTGGACCAGAAGTTTGCCGTGTCTAAATGATGCATTATTCAGAGTAAACAACAAACCTGCCTAGCAACGATAATTAAATGAATTAGGTGGCCAGGTTTACCAGTGCTTCAAGTTTGTCACACTGAGTTTAGTAAATAAGGGACGATTACAGCAGATTATCATAAAACAACACAGTAGCTAAGAATAAATCGCAGAATAGAAGAATAAAAGCTGAGAACTGCTGATGCATGTAATTATAGGTCTTAAAGATGTTATCTACATGTTTCCATGGTTATGGCACAAACATGATCAAAGACATAGTCAAAGTAAACGACTAAAAATGTGAAGTTAATTTTACTGCAGCTGGGAGACCTAGTTTTGTCACTGCACTGCACACCGAGCGCAATATACTCTGAAACCTTGAGATGTTGGGAGGTAGGATTTATATTGTATAACAGGGACTCAGGGGAAAACAGTCCCTGTTTCAAACAGAAACAGGTACAATATGTTTGAGGGGGTGCCACTGTCAGTCAAGATAAGAAGAGGTGACCTACGAATCTTTGCTGCTGATTGGCTAATACTACACCTCAGTTTAAATGGGCATGACACTTCTGATAAGAAATATTTCTGTTATATTGCTGTAATATAGCACACTGTTATAAAATAAAATGTATAGCATTCTCTTCTCTGACCTACTGTAAATGTCTGGGGAAACAGTATCTGTCAGTGACAGACATAAATAATGTCTCAGACAATGTTTCTAAGAGTGGGTATGAAGGATGCTGTTACACCTACTGTGTGAGAAACATGACTGAGAGAACAGCCCTCAAGTCACTGTCAATACACTATGTACTCTAACTAGACATTTCCATAAACTCCCATCAATTTTTCATAAGTCCCCAACACAGAGGTACAATGTTCACGAAAGCAAGTGACAATGTGTACAAACTGCAGTTGTTTTGAGTCTTCAGACTTGTTTTAAATAATGCATGTTCACTTAAAATAAAAACATTACATCTCAGTTCAGTTTTGAATAACGTAAAGAGCTTAAAAAAAGCCAAAAAGCAAAGATATATTAATTCCACTGAAAATATTCATAACATGAATCATAACATGCAGGCTAGACACTAAGACTTCACACTGTCAATATACAACATCTGAAGGCAACCAATGTCAAACAGTGAAGTGTAAACATACAGACTGATTGCACGGTACAGTGGATGCACTGTACTTTAATGCACACACTGGCAAATCAAACAACACTTGCAGCTGTGAATCTACAATGCAAGGAAGGCAATAATAGACTCAATTCTGATTTAGTTCAGACTGCACACAAACCTGATTTGGTTTCAGATCTGATTTTTAGAATCCCACTGTTATTTTGCCATATTATTATTTTGTCCAGACAATCTAGGCAAAATAAACAGTACCAGTGCATCCACTGATGTGTTTCTTCTATTTTTGTGGTGTCCATATTTGCTATTATACAACAGCACAGCTGCAAAGACCCAATGGAAACACACAACACCTGTCATGTGTCACAGTAGGCCGGAATGCTCCGACCGTGTGACAGTCAGGGTCAGGTCATTCGCAAATTTGACCTAGCGTCTCCGTACCATCCCTGAAATTGTCTTGTGTGATTGATAGTGAGTTATGTGGCTTTTGGGGCCTCAGTGTGAATTCAGGAAGAATGTGTAACAGCTGCCCATCTGAATTAATCAAGAGTGTTTGTCTCCTGAAATAAGACTGAAATTAATCTTCAACACTGCCACTGAATGTGAACGTGAGAGTGAATTTGAATCAGATGAAAGACAGAGGGGTTAGTGTTGGTTTAGCGACCTTCCTGAGAGACCTGGATGAGTGGTCACAGACTCTTGAGTTACAAACGTTGCACATTTTTTGTAATGCAAATGAAAACCTAGTGAAAAGGTTCAATAGCCTCTTTAAAATGACACTCAGTGGTCTCAGCTTCACAGAAAAGTAAATATGATTTTGAAAAAAATTATGGTAGCAAGTATGATTAATCTTTCCCAGCTAACAGGGAACATTCTCAGAAGTTGTTTTCCCAATGTTATCAAAAAAAAAATATTTATTAACGTATGTATATTATATAATGTTTTAAATTGGTTGTGTATGTTTTAAAAACATTACAGAATCAGGAAGGTTTGAATAGCATTTGTATAATCAAGCCGTAATGTTGATACAATGTCTAAAAAAAGTGGATGTTTTAAACTTTCAGAATAATGCTTTTATTGCTTAATGGAAATGTTAAAGAAACATTCTTGCAACCAAAAACTGTTAGCTGTCATTTAACCGCAAAAAATGCACTGAATAAAAATCAATACTGTGCTAAAAGAAAACTAAATACAGACAGACAAAAAAGAAAAACTAAAAATTAAGCCTGGATTAAGAATCATTTTGTTGTTGAATTGTTGTGTTAGTCTGTCACTTGTTCTGGTTTTGATTGTGCTCCACTGCTCAACAAAAAACATTGAAGCCGGCCATAAAGAATCTGCTGACCTCCAAGAACCAGCGATTGGCACCACTGGGTCCAAAACAAGGAGGAGCTTTTCCACATGGTTGTTTCTTAACAGGGGACACTCAGAGCTGGTCTTGTTATTTAACTGCCATTGAGGACGATTTGTACACAGGGAACTGGTATGAGTCAACAGCTCCCAGCTCTTCTGACTCAACTTATGTGCCATCAGGATTTATTTCAGAAAGTGAGTGCGAGACTAGAAAATGTAAGAGAGAGAGAGAGAGAACGTTTCATGATCTGGGACAAAGCCCAGCTCTGCTGTTTATTTCATTAGACTCCATTAAGAGTTCATGAGGGCAGTAAGATGGGCTAACAAAACAATGCCAGACTTAATTTAGAAAATGACTGAATCCATCTGAGGTCATCTGATGGAACCATCTACATCCAGATGCTCATTCAGACTCAAGCACATGTCTGGAGACACCTGCATAATCAGATCCTTACTCTCCATGTACAAAAGAGCCTAATGCAAGCAAACTAAAATGGTCTTTGTTTTTTTTAGGATGGGAAAGACTATTGAATGCATCAAACTAAAGCCTTGTTTATACCAGTCTGGTTTGGTTCTGGCAAGCCATCACCATTGAAACTTTAAGCAATAACTTGCACCAGATGAATAAATTGTAAGTTTTTCTTTGGGAAACACAAGATCTCAAGTAAGGTTTTAACCTGAAGCAATTACCTCACCTGGAGGTCTGTATATATTCTGTAAGGCAACTGAACGTTTGCATGAGGCCAGGCAAACATCAATCACCTGCAGGCAAATCTATCACTTGTTATCCACACCCAGAACAATTTTCAGAGATGGTTTTTAGATGTCACAATCACCAGTATCTAGCAAATGTCAAAGCGCAGCCGGAGACTATTTCAGAGGAAAATGAAAAAACAATCAATACAGATAATTTCCTGCCATCAACAACGTCACTAGAAAAGCCTGACCAGTGAAGCAAACTCTACAAGCTGCCCATTCAAATAAACATCCACTCACAAATTTTCTTTGTTTGAATTGCTATTTTCAATCACAGAATTAATAGTCAAAACGAAGAAATATGGAAGTGTGGAAAGTATAGATTTACACAAATATTTAACAGTATCAACTCAAACTTCATGAGGTGCTGGGACAGCAGAATAAGCTGTAGAAGTTTCCATGTATGCTTGGCACTTAATGTAATAGCTTAATTTCTTTTATTATTTGGTCCAATTGGCACAAGCCTTTTTAAAAAATTCTTTAGGGTCATTAAAAGCACAGAGTCAGTTAAGAGTGTGCAACCTCTTAAATGGTATTGTTCCTACCCAATAACAAGGAACATTTTCAGAACATTGGCTAAAGTATTTTTAAAATAACACTGTTAAAACTTTATTGGAACCTACCATATATTATAATACAATCTAAGAAAAACGTACTTAATGGAAACATTGGGGGGAACATTCCTACAAATTGCTACTCCAGCTGGCTACTGAAGAGAGTGTTGATGGGACAGGTTGAGTGTTCTTCAGCATTCCTGTGATCAGCTCAGATGTCCTCAAAAAACAGGACACAGAAAACATTAGTCCTTGACAACAGAGAACCGAAACCGCACCTGTTGATTGGGCAGACAGAAGAATCTCACTGGAGTCTGTCGGAATTCCATCCAACAGAAATTTCTGTTCTGATTTGTCCCTTGTGAAGCAACAGATCATTTAAAGCAGGTTTAATCGAATCCTCCAGGCCTGATTGAGAGTGTAAACAGCTCATGATTGTGTTAAACTCCCGGCTGGTTCACAAACACAGACTTTCTGCCTGGATGCGTTTCTGCTTCAGTCAACTGCAGTGTCTAATTCAATCCAAACTCAATTACCCTCTCCACTATAGTGGTCTTTAATAATGGGTTTTCCTTGCAGGAAAACTGTTCACCAGAGCTGCTATAATGCATTACACTGTGAAACTGTCAATCCTCTATATACGACGAGAGATGGAATCGAGTCTGTATGCCTCAGTTTTTACGATGCATTAGCATTCAAACCGTGCTGTTATGATATCATTCTACCAAACCCTGTAACCGGAGACAGCCAGGCATCTATAAATCACGCCTCACATGCACAAAGACGGACAGCAAAAGTGCTGGTAAAATGTTTTGGTAAACAGCTCTTACCCTCCGTATGCTCCAAAAGTGAAACTCCTCTTTCTTTGCGGCATCGTGGCTAATGGACAGGAGCTCAGTGTAAGACAGAGGCAGAGAGAGAACTCTACTGAGACACAGTCAGCTGAGTCTGTCTCCCTGGACCTGCTCTGTGTGTGTGTGTTTTCATGAGTGTGTAACTATACACATCTAGCATGCTGTCCTTTATTTCCACTCCCCTGACTCTCTCTCTCTTTCTCTCTCTCTTATACACCTCCTTTGCAAATACAGGGGGAGCTTGTTCTGTCCACTTCCAGTCGCCCCGGTAACCAGTGGGTCTCCACTTCTCATTCATATCCTTTAGTGCTATTGTAAACAGAGCAACATGGAGCGGGACCTAATGTACTCATAATGTCCTTTAAAATGCTCATTAAAAGCCTGTAAATGAGATGTTTAATGAGCATATGTCTGCAACAGCAGTAACAATCACACCTGTAATTAAGACACGGCCGATAGAAACTTAAACCTTCTTGATGCTTGTAAGAAAAAACAAAAAAGACAAAAACATGTTTAAGTAAGAGATTGATGGCCTTATATAATCTTCTATATTTGTCTGTTTTTTATAAAATGTTACTTTACTTGGTCAATCTTAATACAGCATAAAGATTAGAAACTAAATGCGACAAACAGCATAACAGTGAAACGAACAAAACAAAAAACGAAACTTAAATAACAGACGGATTAAACCGCAAGCATTAAGCAAACAAAAATGTCCTTACATTACTTTCACATCTTAAAAACAGCTGCTCAAACAAAAACTGTTGTCAACTGTTGACAGTGCTGCGTTCGTTTTTCAAAGTCGTTTAAATGTTTACCTAATTCCACATACCTACTCAGTCATAAGCATGTATAATAAATGAGTCTCATGCACAGTCAAAGGCGAAGTGCATCTGCAGGTCAGTCATTAAGTGACTTGCACCAAAGGTTTTATAGGACCGGTGAAGTCCAGCCTTCCTGATAAGTAATTGCAAGAGGTCCAGAACACAGTGGTTCTGTCTCATGGTTAAGCTTCAGGTCTTATCTGGTTTAAAGCAGTTTAGCCTCTTCTTCAGCTTTAGCTGGTGCATGTTTTTCCCTTGTTATCAGTAGCGGATGACACACAGGCTTCTAGAAGAACGCAAGAGCCGAGATCTTCTCACAGATAGTCGTTCCTATCAGCCTTATCGTCCCTGACGTGGTGCTCTCAGACCCAGACGGTCGGACACATCCAGCCAGGGGCTGAAACCATGCTGACAAGAGCTTTAAACAGCTGACTCACGGGTGAAATACAGGGTTACAACAACACACCCGATAAAATGGTTACTTGGCATTTTTCCAATGATACAAATGTTCCCTAAGGCAAAAGGCACACAACCAAATCCAGAGGAAAGAATAAATGGATTTATAGATGAGCAGAACTTTGGCAATAATCAATGATACTGTTAAACATTCAAACAATAAAGCATTCAACTCCCTCTCTAACATTAATTTGTAGGTAGAATAGGCAATTTTGGAGAGGCTACCAAAAACAACTGAGCTTTGAAAGCATAAGATCCCGCCCTCTACAACAGCGCATACAGATATGCAAATACATATCTTGACAGGCATGGAAGACATCCTA
Organism: Yasuhikotakia modesta; assembly: GCA_036877545.1. Lineage (NCBI taxonomy): Eukaryota > Metazoa > Chordata > Actinopteri > Cypriniformes > Botiidae > Yasuhikotakia > Yasuhikotakia modesta. The sequence continues at coordinate 52,058 of JBAJNP010001074.1, read as the reverse complement.
TCATTGCATTTGGACCGAATACAATGACTGGCCCTGCCATATTTAAGACATATAGATATATTATGTATATATATTACATATAGATATAGCAGCATAACAAAAAAGTCTCTGGAAAAGATAACCAAACCTATGTATCTTTTTTTAATATACCACAACGAAAGAATGGTTTATAGTTCAGTATAAATTCGTACAAATTTAGGTTCTGTATAAATTCTGAACAAAATAATTACAATTTAGGTCTAATAATCATTCTCACAACCATGTAAATTGGATTTAATATAAATAACCAAAATCCTTGAAGTTTTCAGATCTACTATGAGAGGGGCATGGCTGCCTGACTGGCCAACCGATTGAAATTGGATTTACACGCCACAAAAAGGCCTGACTCAACCTGATGTATTATTGTGACATACCGTCAATCTGCCTGCAGAATGGACAGGCTATTCTCATTGACTCTAAGGGCTGCTCAGTGGCAAGACATTTACTCTTCGGAAATAAACTGCCAGGCAGACACTGATTAATCGAGAACGCTCTGTTTGTGTAGCTTTTATTTCTTCAGGTTCAGACCACCACTGTTCATCATTTCAAGGCTCTAGACGGAGCCAGATGCTCCACAGAGAATGCTTGTTGTTTGAAGGACAAATGACAGCCATATCGGTCAAATCTCAAACAAATGAAAGTGACGGGTCTCATTCACAAGCCAATAAACCCTCATGTCCTTTACAACACCTGAGCAAATGGGATTTTCAATACTGAGGCCAAGCAAGTGAAATACCGGCTAACAAAATTAGGCTGTAAGAACATTTGTCTAAGGATTCCATTAAGAAACAAAAGTGTTATTTTGAAAATTCTGTTTTTAGATGCTTGCTTGGTTGTAAGAATGATATTTAAACACTCTGTCTTTAATTCTGTAGTGCTTACACCAAAAACATTTCACTACATTTAACAAAATAAAGTTTTAAATGTATGTTATATAATGTTAAAAATGTTCTACTAATGTTACTGCAAGATGTTTTTGGTAACTGAGAGAACGTTTTTGGTAACTGAGAACTTTGCGAGAATGTTAGTAAATATTCTTAGAGCGTTCCCTGTTTACTTGGATGGGATTTGAACTCTGGTACAGAGGAAAGACAGTGTCAAAATTCACAGGGTTTGGTCAAAGCCAAACTGAGTGACTTTGAAAGTACATCTGCATCAAAGATTGCCTTCAGCTAAAATTAAAAGAGCACAGACAGTGGTTTAGTTGTTTATTAGTTGTTGAAACACTTGGGCTTGCTGGCCTGAATCCTTTCAGACGAGGGAGTTTAATTACACCACAACATTTACTCTGTCTAATGATAAACACCTTGCTTATGCCCACAGCATATGAAAGAAGTCTGACTGAGGCAAAGATCTAAACATGCAAAGCAGGCTGCAAATGAAAAGGAAGAATTTAAATGGTAATTATGCTAAAAATGCGAAGGAAATAATCAAGAGCTTATTTTCATGCATTTTGTTTTTATCAAACAGCAACGTTACGTGAAAGAAATGTTAAAACAGACATTTCTGTTAATTCTGTATTTCTAAAAAAAATATTATGTGCCTTAAAGATAGAAAAAAATCAAACAGAAGCACTTTTCACAGGCAGTCACATGCCTGTGATGTTTAAAGAGGCTTGAGTGTGGCTGTCTGACTGGAAGGTGTTTAGAAGGGTCCGTATGAACCCGTGTCCCAGGAAGGAAAGCGCTGTGGCTCTTGCACACTGAGGTCTTTCACTGGAGCTCTGTACAGTACCGCAGTCTGAATTTTACGTCAGACACGTCTACAGAAAGAAGCAACTGTTTAAGCATGGCTAGGTTTACCTGGACACCTAAAAATATACTTTAAAAACACACTTATACCAATCACACTAATGTCCTGTATAGAAAATACCATCAGATACCTGGATAACTGGATCAATTGCTGACTCAGTGACAGTTTATGTGTGTCTTCTGCGCCCATTGATCTTAGAGTCCCATAGAAAAGATCTATTGTAACAATAATTGATAATCCTTTGCCAGCTAGATCAGACAGATGAAGTACAAACAGAATATTAATGTGTACATAAACGTCTAAAGAAGTGTCAAACTGTGTGTTCAAGGAAACACTGGCGCCTACTGGTACACAATAAAACTGCAACGGTAAGTGGATCCATCCCCATTTTCACTGCAGACATAGTGATTTTGTAACAAAAAATGGGGATGGGAAACTCCATTAGACTAAAATTTTGCGTGAATTTAATGCTCTGCTGGAGCCCAACGTATGCAGAAGATGACTGAATGAACCTCCAGACTGCAGGGCTTTATTATGTTCAGAAACAACCCTCAGATGTTCATTTAGCAATGTACTGTAATAATCTTCACACACTTTAGGGCAGTTCTAACAGTAAGGTTTGGGAACTGTACCAATACAAGCTTGTATCTCTAATATATCCCAGGAAGAAATTTTAGGCTGTAAAACATATTTGAATTATAATCCCAAATATTTGAATTATAAGCTGGACAATGATATTGAATTCAACCAACAACATGCATATTCACAACAAAGAACATTTTTAGCACAGCTTACCTGTTTTTAAACCAATAGTCAAACAACATCAGTCAAAGTAAAATGCTACATTATGCATGTATTTCACAAAACACCAGAAAGCTACGTCAAGCTATATACATCAAAAATATTAATTAACCTTGAAACTTTGTATCTGCAACAAGTTACACCAACAAAATCCCCCAATTGTTGTTCTAACTTGCCTAGCAGAGCGAATAAGCAATTTCTCGCTGAACAATGTTTCTAATATGTTTAGCGTTTGTCAGCTCCCACCATGCACCGCAGTATGAATCATGCAGTTACAGTAATAGCACCATTTTGTTTGTATAGAATCATTTTCCTAAAATTGTTTTTGTCATCACTGTAAGTTATTTGTTGTTCTCATTCACCCAACAGATATTATAAAATGAGTTTATGTAAAATTGATACAACAACTCCAACGGAATACTGCAGCCGTATATCTGTCCTTATAATAACTTGCTGTCCCTGCATTCCAGATTGACATTATCACACATTTAAATGGCAGGATGATATCTGGTAAACCTATAAAACAGCATCTTTCCTACTTGGTGAAGCAATTCATGTGCAGTATCTCATCAATATATTCAGCACAGAGGGAGAGAGGGGCTATACGCATCAGAGCAGAGCTGAATTACTTTCTTATCTGTACGATGCAGCAATACACCGTCCGCACTTCCAGATAGACCCTATAAAACTCGTCATATGGTTGTGTATTCATTCAGAACACATTGTACAAACTCACACTTCCAGTGAGTGCACAATTGTGCCATACTGTGTATAAAGATATAAGGCATTCTATATGGAGCTTTGTTAAATAGAACTAAGCTAGTTATATTTTTGTTTGTGTTTGCATGTACAACAGGAAGTTTGGGCAGGAAATATCAAATGGCTCTTTGTCTTTTTAAAGCTTTAAATGGACAAAAATCATTATTTAGAAAGAACATGACAGATCAGTGTTCAAAATGGTCTCTTTACCAAACGTAAGTTGTGTAATAATGATTTACAATCTAGTTGTTTGGGTCAATTTCCAGAGAAACCTTAGTCTGTCTTCATTTGAATTTAACATGAATGAAAACCATATAAATCAACTTGCAATTTTATATTTTAAACAGAGATGAGGCAGTAGTGAGGCAAAAGTTATGGAATGCTGAGTTAACCAGCCAACACATCTTAGTTGTCACAGACACATGCCATGATTTGCTAATAGCTATTGCTAGATGGAGGCAGGTGATATGTGGTTATAAATGGAGCCTGCTTGCCTAACCAACAGATGTTTTTCCCCCAAATCCCAGCACTGCATCTGACCTATTCATCGGAAATGAGACATGAGGCATTTCTGTGTCATGATGAGAGTAGGGCGGGTAAACATGAAAGAGGTTTCCAATCTCTGTACAGATACTCAAAGCTGAGGCGAAAAATCTCATCAGACTCAGCAACAACCATCTGGATCACCTTAGCTATCCAGGAGACACAAAGAACAGCTTTACCAACAAAAACATGAGCATTATATCCTCAGGTATAAAACTAGAAGTGTATCCCAGCATGCTCTCTGTTTATTTATTCGTATTCTCTGTGCTCCGCTTCTGTGAAAGATCATTAAACTCCACTGGCTTTGAAATGCACATGAACTAAACAAAGAAAGACAGAAAATAAATCTGCAGGGGGAAAGAAAAAAAATCAAAAGAAGGAGCCACACATGGGGAAGGAGAAAGTGAGTTGCAGAGAGAAGGGAGAAAAGGACATCATGCCTAAGTGTCCATCACTGTTGCCCGGCAGTGATGCCTGCCAGTTGGCTTTGGCTCTCATCTAAGTGTCACCTTAATGAATTGTTCACCAAAAGCTGGATTTCCAGCTCAGCAGGAAGACAGGTTTTAACTGGGGGCTATCTGTCAACTGCAGACAGCCTCTGTCTGTCCTGTTTTGAGTCAGGACGTCACTCTCTGAAGGCTATCCGCTTTGCCCAGCTTTACCTCATCGGCGGTGGCTTCTCTGCTTGGGAACCTTTTCAAAATGACTTGACAAAATTGCTTTCTATTCTAACAAGACTCGATGCTTTGTTCTTCTGTTAAATTTTTAATGAGTTAAATTGGAGGAAATTGAAGACGTATCTGTGCCACCTGTTCTTCTTATGATGCTGTCCTTTCTGTGCTATTATCAGAGGCGGCTATTTTGTATGTTCTTTATTTTGCAGATATAATGCACAGGCCAACGTAGAAAAAAATTGCAAAAAACATGCAAAAAAAATTTCCTACACTGTGTTAGGTCATGTTTCTTATCACATTCTGTCCCTTGCTTGTCACAAAAAAATATTTAAATCAATATTTAATGTCCATTAACTTGTTTATTTGTTGGTTGGCTGTGCAGCAAGACAGTCAACTAGTCACTGTTGCAAAATATAACACACAACCTTATAAACAGCTAAACTGACATTTAATATGTTCTGTCATTTTATGACATCATTTTACAAAACAGTAAATATGACATCACTTCGGAACAAGTGGATCCTACAACCATGGCAGTAAATAAACAACGTTAAGTGTTCCCACAATCCTTTGCGTTTCTCAACAGGCACCCTGCAGCCAGCAAACACATTTAATTAATGAAAGCTTTGCTATTTTTAACCTTTAGGTTAACAATAAAGACCAACCAACAGAGTGCTTTGCTGGCAGTAAAATGGGCTATTTAATTTCTTACAATGCCAGTCATCTACAAAACACATCCTGTTCGTTTCCAGCATACAGAAGCCATACAGAGCCAAACTAGATCTTGCACTAAAAGCATCAAGTGTCCATCCCTCAGGCTGAAAATACTAATGTTGAGATACCTCAACAACTTTTGTTTTAGTGGTTTAAGTCCCTAGTCCTTTATCAAATGCTCTTAGCTCAACATTTGAAATTCTCATTTAAAAATCACAATGCTAAGCAGTCACTGTTCAATCAAAACCTGATGCCCCAATTAAAACTAAACACGTGTGATTTGAATAAAATACAGCTTATCCTGTATACAGTCACAGGAAGTGCTGGCCACTGTCCCAGACTATTGATCTGAAATCTACATGTATTCAAAATAGAATACTATTAATAATGACAGTGGGCAATCGCATCTGCTTTCCCTAATGCTGCAGACAGAAATGACAGGAATGCCAGCTTCATTTTCAGCTCCTTACCAGTGAAAAATTAGGCAAAAATGGCATAGCTTACGCTAATGGCATTACAGTGGGGATCTGCAAAGAGCCAAGCCGCTAACTGAGATTGGCAGCATGTCACTGCTAGAAATCATGAATAGAGATGAAGATGCTTCAGATCTTCCTAATCAGGAACGTAATAGACGCGCTCTATTAGATTGTGTTGCTATGCTAATCAAAACAGTCAATGACTGGATTTTGTCAGTTTCTCATCAAAATTGAAAGAGTGGTGCTAGTTTTTACAGTAAAGCATAAATGTGTAAATGAAACTAATCACATTTTAATGTGGTAAAGGAGGGCACCTTATTCTTAAAAATAAAAAATGACATTTTTGTGAGCTACGGGTGACTGTAAATGAAAAATGTACCATATTACCAAGAATTTCATATTTATACATTCAGATTCAAAGACACTCACAAATGTCACTCAGCATGAAGAAAGAAGAGCTGGCGTCTGTATTTCCTTCTAATGACCCACTGTGATGTGAAACTTCTCTTATAAACACCTTAAAATCAATTCTGCACCAACGCACAGCAAGTTAATTTGTCACCCATCAGCCATTTCCTGTTTCCTGAAGTAGTGCTTAGTTTTTTTTCCTGCTTTAGTGAATTGTTTGACCTCTATATGGGCAACCAAATTGTCATAATCTCATAATCAAGATGCAAGGTTTTGTGATGAATGACAACTGGAAATAAGGATATAATTTGTGTCTACATGCTGTAGACAATAAGTAATTTCAACATTTTCTGAAATATTTGACCTTGAAAGAAAAGATTTAGGGTTTTTCAAAAGAAGGATAACATTTAAGACAAAAGTATTCCAGAGAGAGAGAGAGAGAGGGAGAGAGAGAGGGAGAGAGAGAGAAAGTGAAAGAGGGAGAGAGAGAGAAAGAAAGGGAGAGGGGAGAGAGCAAAAGAGGGGTAGGTAGAGAGAGAGAAAGAGAGAGGAAAGCAACATGAGGTGGCACTCAACAAACTCGACAAAACAATATTGCATGATAGGTTGATGTATAGCCCATTTGAGCTGCAGGTGCCAGCATCCAACTTTATAAAGGTCAACCCCACACTCTCATTCTATTGGGCATTCTGTCTGTTCAATCTATCAGCTGCTCAATGTTTTCTCAGAGAAACATGAGGATTGTCACACTTTTCTGTTCAAATGACCAATTCATGTCAAAAAGCACCAAACTGAGAATTTAAATAATGGCTCAATGGTGCATAAAACCCATCGGGCAATACTAAACCTATTATAGCAGCTAAAATATTTAACTTGCAGTGTCTAAATTAGGTCTTTTATCAGGAACTGATTTATGGACCACAGTACAAATGTTAAGCACCTTACAAAAGCTGGTCGTGTCCTATGAACACCAAAAGCCCATTTATCACAGACAGAGATGAAGTTCTAAGAGAATACAATTAATCTCTCCGATGCAGAGCTACTATACAGACATATAAATGTAAAATACGGACAGCCACACTGAACATCAGCCCTTCCAGACACCTGAAAGAAGTACAATGTGTCCAAAGCAAAAGTTAACACAGCTCCAACCTCATTGTTGTAGAATTTATTCAACACATAATTACAACAGGCAGCATGCTGAATTAACACTGGGGCCCCTTGAATAATAACAAAGAGCAGGTTAAATCTGTGTGCACTGTTATTAAATTTAAAAGAGGCCCTTTCAGGTTCCAGCCTACCTTTTTAGGTCCCTCTGGAGAAATCCAGCAACCAATTAATTTCAGCCCTGAGGCAACTAACGCATCTCAACCAAGAACCAGGGTGACAGAAACTCTTCTGCTTACAGCTCGAATCAGAGTCAGCGTTGATGAAAATCCGCACCTCTGAGAAATCATACCTCACCTACAGCAGCACTTTCATCCGGCTGTCTCAACACAACCTTCCAATCTGAGGAAAGCCTCGTCTCTGTGGATGAGCGTGATGATGTGAGGAGCACAGCAGATGGGCCTTTATCTGATGACACGTTGGGGTAGAACTCACCACTGATGAACGGCTGAGGAAGACACAAGATCTCGTCTCGGGAAATATGCCATTTTCAGATCAACGGCACACAGAGGAAGAAAATGGGACTTAATGCATAATTTTCCATTTTCTTGTTTGCCAATTACAAAGTAAGCATCATTGTTTTTACTAAAATATATATTCAGAAAAAAATTTACTTTAGAGAACATACCTCGTATAAATGCAATCTGTCATCTTACATTTACATTTTATGCATAAGTGTAACTATATAACTTTCATCACACAAGTTATACAATTTTTAATCTATTTTATTTGTAATTTTTTTTACAATGACCATTGTTCCAAGGCAGCTTCACAAAAAGTAATACCTTGCAAATCCACCAAAAGCTATTTTTAATGTAGATGTAAAAAAGAAACAACAGCAATAATCCCTGAAAACAGCTTTGCCTTAAAGGGACAATTAACAAAATATGACAATTCTGTCACTATTTACTCACCCACAGGTCATTACAGGCCAGTGTTCTACAGATGTTCAGTAGCTAAAACAAAAGCTCACTAAAAACATGCAATACACATTATTTTTACTCATTACATTTATTGGTTCTACATTAAGAACCAATGACCGGCACAAACTTTCACTAAGATACAAAGAGAATCAGATAGATAAATGTATGCAAGCACAGAGTTGTTGAACAGAGCTCCAAAGTTAATAATCTTCTCTGATTCTTTGATTCATGCATATTGCATTGGCACAAAAAAGGACAACTTCAAACGACTGAGAATCTAAAGAGCTCATCTGTGAGGTCAACTGATGTCATTATACTGACATCACTGAAGATTTCGATTTTAATATGTCCGATAAATAACACCAAAGACTGCACAGACATCCCTTCATGTACACTCTTTAGTTTCAAATTATTTTAACCTTAAAAAGAAAAACAGATGATCACAGCCTAACAGAGACTGGGTGCCAATAAGCTTTGGCTTTACTAAAAGGTCTCTGATAACTTTGATAACAACTTTTAGCAACAAATCCCTTTTTAAAAGGCCAGGGCAACCTTTTCTTTCAGATCTCTGCCCAGCATACCAAGTAAATCTTCTTTCCTCTATCAGTGCCAAGACATAAACCTACACCATGATGCTATTCTATTAACCCCAGCATAAAAACAGCACAGTATGTGGATGAAGAACACAAACACTGTATAACTGTTTTGCTACATTCAATTAACCCCACTGGCAACACGTCTTTTAAGTCTGTAATCCATACAGACCCCTCACTGCAGGTGGAAAACACAGAATGAACATGATGATTATTTACTTTGTGGTTCAGCATGGAGTCCAGAGGCCAGCAAATCAGTGGACACAACACAATCTACCCCCCAATGTTATCTTTTCACTTCAGGACAAATAGGAAATAGAGAAAGAAAAATGGGAGAAAGCAGGATCAGATAGCAAAACACTAGGTGTTCTTATCACACAAGCAACATCACACCCAGGCTCAGAGGACAGTTCGTTTAGGCCAAGTGATGCATACTGAACACAAAGCGTCAGGAACGGGCCGAAATCAACAATTTTAATCTGATTGGCTGGGTGATGAGTCTGTCTGGGTGTGCAGGTTTTTATCAGTGTGCCACGACAAGTTTGTTTACGGGGTACCAAGCTGCTAAATGAGCCTTTTTGATAACTAACTGGATTTGCGAAGGTCGAAGGAGATGGCAAAAAATCTTTGAAATATATGTGAGAATATATGTGAGTGAATCGCTACACAGCAGCACCAGAATTTCTGCAGTATTTCTGTGCAAAACCCTGTGTCTTATTACCTTAGCACCAGTTATCCAGATTAAATAAGCAACGATCCTAATTGGTTGCATTACATGTCAATGAGAAGGTGTCTGCAGTCAGAAGGTCTTTGCAAAAATAATATGTAAAGTAGCCCAGACTTTATGCTGATTGGTCTTAGATCAGACCACATTCAGGGGCAAATATTTACACACACACACACTGCAGTAAATATTGCCAGGCTCTTAATTCAACCACATCTAAAGTGCTCTTCTCAAGATTCAAAACAACAGCAGCTTCATAACCAAACAGGCATCACACAGATCAAGACATAATGTCTAAATTACTTTTCATGTGTGAGTCACTGGAAAATACAGGATCACATGAGGGGAAACTTTAGTCTGTCTGCTGACAAGCCACATTGTTTAAGATTGTGTTGCTGCCGGGGCTGGATCACATTTACGACCGAGCTTAGGCTAAGAGACATGTGATTTGTACTATTTCAATATGAAGAGTAAGTGAAAATACGTCTTCCATTTTAATTGCATGTAAAATTTGCTCTACAAAGAGCACAGACATTATAGACGTGCGCATGGCAATCTATTCTAGTTATCCACATTCAGATGGGGTCTATTGATTCAGTTTGACATTCTGCTGGCGATACACACGAGTGAGAGACAATATGCTCAATATGCCAGAGACGATTTTTCAAAATGTTAAGCAAACATTATTTGTGTCATGAGAGTATTTGGAGGCTAGAAGGATCAAATTTACACTGACCCTGGAAGAAATTACTTTGAATCCCAGATTTTGTCTCTGTGCAATATGTGAACAGAACGCAAAGAGCGTTTTTAAATAAATAATAATAATAAACAAAAGATAATAAAAACTGGGACTGTTACTCCTACCACCTCATCTCCTTTGGGGTTAAAGGAGAAAAGTCCAAGGAAATTAAGCATTCGGCACCCATCTGGTTTACTGCCTTGAGCACAGGAGTACAACACTTGACCTGAGAAGGAAAACAAGTGTCTTCTGCAAAACCCAGAGGCTATAGCTAGATGATCAGAGCAAGAGATCAGGACACTTGCCCTCAATCTACTATCATCTGCCCTACACGAAAACAAGAGTGTGTGTATCTCACACTTCCAGCAACCACACACCACAAGACCTCTCCACAGCAAGAGATTTCATTATTCTGCCAATGTTCTGCCTCTTGTGAGGTTTATTTCATCCATGAATCGTTCCCCACTACAACCACTAATGGTTGGATCATGTTCATGGTCTGCACATAAAATCAATTCATTTAAATCAATGCTAAAGGAGATTTTACTATGCCAGCCATGTCGCAACTACTGTACACAAACATAAACAAGTAACACTGTGCATAATGTAAGCTGCATTTTTGTATTCATGGAAATGGAACGCAACCATTGACCCTCTATAATTTTCCCTCGTTTTTTCTGCTGATATGGTTTTGGGAATGGAAAACATGTCAGTATGCAAGCCCTTTTTCTGCATGCAATACCACTGACTGTGCAAGCAAAAGGCAGCCCTGGTGTTTATGTAGTGAACGAATTGAGAGGAATATAACGCTATCAAACAATGCAACCGACCTAATCTCCAGACAAGCAATTATCATACAGAACACAGGCGTGCAATACAATACAGCTGTACAATACAACTGTGTAGTTCAACAGGACCATGGTGTTTTAGCCTGATAAGTAACCTTTTTAGTGTGCACACTGTAATATACAATATACAATGAACATAAATCACCTTAAGAAGCTATTTATGCCTCTGACCGTTCAGTCCCTTTTGGTCTTATTCCTTTAACACAAAGTACGCATAGCGTGACATTGTTTTGAATTGGTCAGAAAACATATAGTTTTACCTAAAGTTATAAGACGTGCTCTGCATGCAAATGTTGAGCCTAAAGAAGACATTCCTCATCGCTGGCAATGATGGATGCATGTGCAGGTTATATTTCATAAAAATTGTGGTTGAAAACCAAACTATTTCTTTCCGCTTTGTGCTGGTGTGAAACTCAAACGCTCAACGCGACGAGTTCAAATGAATCAGGAATCGAATCAGAACGAATCATGAATCAGTTCAATCGATTCATTGCGTATAACCGACTCAAACGAGCGATTCCTTTGCAACCGAACCCCCGACAAAAAGGACTCATGACAGCTGAAATGTTGTTACGGAAAATGTTGCTCAAGTCTGGATACAGTAATCCCTCTTCAGAGAAAAAGATAATCTGTAACAATTTTACTAGGCACAACATAATTTAAGAGTCCAGAACCCATTATTATTATTATTTTAAAGGCAGAACTCCAGAGAGCGGTGACTGCTCACTTACATGTAGGCTGTGTCTCAAAACCAAGCGAGCAGTCTGCATAAACAGCAGGCGCGTGCACGTTCAGTGCATCAATTCAGCAACGCTCTTACAATAGCCATAATATTGTGTATGTAGGCAGCTTTGAAATAAAAAGGGATCTTGTGCACTTTTTTGATGTGGTTGCAAGTTACATGCGTTCGTGTGTCTGCAATACATTCTTCTGAAAAGAGCAGAAACTAAATCTTGTCATTAATTTGGTCTGTTTGCAAAAAAAAGTATTTCGTCGAGATACAGCAACAGGAATCTTAACTCATAGGCTTAAGGACACATGCATGAAAATACTGTGTGGAGTGGATAGAAAACTGAACTTTTAATGAATATTTGATGAATTGCATTTTGTCTTATCTTATACAGATAACGCGTAAATCTGCAAAATGTCGCCTGTGAACTATTTTAGCATGTCTTATAACTACAGCACAAAAGAAGGATACGCCAAGGTACACGGTCATCTTACCTTTCTCTGTATTCTTCAGAAGCAGTTCATTTATGTCTCACCGCGTGAAGTCCAGTGATGCTGTCCTTACAATAACTGCACTGTGCAGAAAACTAAACGATCTCAAAGCGATTGAAAGATCAGTTTCTGCTCCACTACAAACACTGTCGGAGAATACCAGTGCTGCGGAAAGGTTCACTGATGTACTGAATAACACGAAGCGCAACCTCTCATAAAGCTGTACTCCTCCTTAAATCGACGTGAGGAGCCGAGACATCTACATAGCACTGACCCACTGGGACAGGGCTGCTGTCAGATTAATATTAAATCTATGTTCTTTAGGGTAGGAGCAATGAGAGTAATGTCTTCATACTGTTATTATTATTACTATTTTCCTTACATTTGCTTGGTGTGTGTTAATATCAGTTAATGCTTTTGTTTGCTGAAAGCAATTCTAAGGTCCAGGTGAGACCGAGTGCATCCATTAGGTTAACTTACAATCCGTTAGTAATTCAATTCCCAGTTCAGTCCCTCTCTGACTGAGAAGTATTCTGCATTCTGAAAGCCCAGCAAACTTGCATTTTCCAAAACCCTCTTTGCAATTTTTGTAAGAGCATTTTCCAATTCAACATAAAGTAAACTCAGAAACTTATTCAAAACAAATTATACTCACAAATGTCTGATCTTTTTTCATGTGCAAGCTCTTTCAATAAAAAAAGGCTTTCATGGGCTTTAAAAAGCTTTACAAATTTTAAAAAATACTGCACATACAATTGAGACATGCATTTGCACTACACAGGGCTTTTGGTTCAGAATTTGAAGCATCTTTTTGAAGCATTTTTCTACTCTCCAATGTAATCTGTTATTTATGTGCATAGAATTGCATCCTGGATTGCTCTTTTCATTTTAAAATCCTTCTGTATGTTTTTGCTATATTTCCAGACCGAAGCTTCAACCACATGACATTAGCACTCCCACCAAATTTTTAAATGTCAAAGTTGGTTTCAGGGTTTCATTTCTTGCGATTTTGAGGTGAGGTATAAGTTAGAGGTATGACCTAATAAACCCCAAAGTAACTTTGACATTTTGTTGAAAAACTAAGGGTACCAACACAAACAGAAAAGAAAGGCAAAGGGTTTGGATAAGCTATAACTACAAGCATTAGATATGCTGACTTGTCCAAGAAAATGGCATCCTCTCCCAAAACTGTTTTGCGGGTAGCTTTTGGTACCGTCTGCCAATTCTGACATTCAAAAACAACAGCTGCTCCTATTATTAAATCATGTTTCAAGATTCTACATTTCTTTATTCATAAATATAAAGGTCTGTTTTAATAACAAGATTAATGTTTGAGAAAAGTTGTTGAGGATTCAGTTTAAAATAAGTTTTCCCTTAAAGTGTAGTCTAAAGTGGAGAACTAGCTTTGAAAACATAAGATTCTTCTATCCTTTTTAGAGCACCCCTTCCAAAGCCACACCTCCAGAAGTACACAAAAACAGTTTGACAGGAAAGTAGGACATCCTATCATTCGGGCCATAAGCAAAGATTGGATGAAAGTGGTCCTGCACCTTCCACAGAATATTTAGAAATATTAAACTATATTTGCAATCTTAGTGATTGGTAAGATTGGTAAGAAAATTGACAAAAAGATTTTCTGACAGAAAATACATTTTTTTGTAGCTTTATTGCCTGAATTCTGTCTATTCTGTCAGAATAGTGCTAAAATCGTGCCATTTTCCATCCTAACAACCATCAAAGTTCTGAATGACACAGTGTATCACAGATGAAAACCTCCTGCCATACAGACTTTGGAAATCCACAGCCTGGAAATATGATTGTTGTTTTACAGACACCCAAAGCAGCCCCAATTAGAAACATATAGTTTATGTTACCCATACAGAGCCTTGGATGGGTTTGACTGACTGACTGACTACAGTTTTGTATTATGGAAATAGCAAAAGACCTTGATTATAATGAAAAAGACAGGGGGAAGAGTGAACATCTAGCAGTCCAAAAAGATCACCCAGTTCATCATTGGGGCTGAGTCTGATATGAGAATCCATTATGTAATGAGAACTCCTAGCATAACCTTGATTTAGCCACAGGCTCTGTCAGAAGACAAGTTGGCTTCAGGGACACAGGTGGTACACAGATTAATTCACATTTTGCCAAAGGCTACCAGTGGTATATTAAATCAAAAACCAGAAGGTCACTGCTAATGTGGCTATGAGTTATAAAGTACTAGATGTAATAGAGAAAAATAATTGGACATCATCTCCAGAGAACATATTTGTTTAAAATTGCATTTGGTCAAAATATCACCTTGAGATGTGCTGTAATAGTCAACCTTTTCCTAAATGATAAGCCACATTTCTCTTGCTAACAAAGAGCAGCAATTGGAAATTAAAAGTGAATTAAAACAGAGGCTTCATTTGTTTCCTAAATAATTGCTTTCTAACAACATTGGTGATAATTCTCAACCTTAAGGCAGCAGTTGTTCTTTCTGTATGTCTTATTATTACCTATGGCGCAGCTATTTACTCTGTTGTTCTTCAGGTTGCTTACACGATGTTTTCACACAAATATTGAACAAGATGCATGTATGATATGCAACACATAACTCTGCATGTATCACATAACATATGGTGCAATCATTTAAATGTTGTTCCTTGTTGTTCCTTGTTTGAGCATGAGTATGATATACCCACTTCAATATTATACTTAAGGCCTGTTCATGAATTTTCTTGTGCCAAGCAAGTTATGTATCTTGCCCCTGTTTATGATCCTAAAACGTAGCATTACAGCAGATGTGTCATGCTGCTATTTTTATTTTTATTTTTCTTGAGAGGGTCACCAGTGGCAAGTCTGACTCACTTAGCGCTATAGGCAAGACGAGACATGATCACAAACGCAGTAGTTCTTACATGAGTATAGGATTGTCAATCAAGTGCTCTGGTTTGTTTGCAAGTATTGCAACCCTAATATATAATTTGTGCAATAAAAACAAACAAAACAGGTCAGTCACAACTGAATTTGCAACCGATTTTGATTGTTTGAAATTCTCTTGGCTGTAAAATCAAAGCAGATTTGAATGTGCGTGACGCCTCTGCACTGAATCAATATAACAGTTGCGTTCCACCTTCTTATCATCACACAACCATGGGCAGCTGGTATCATACAATGAAAATCATTGATTCCTTCATGTGTTTATCTCTAATGCTAATCCCTTCACATCATCCCTCCCTGAGTTTCTGAGTCCAGCACATGCATCAAAGAAAACCCGGAGCTTTGCGAGTGACCCAACCTTCCACACACAGGCCCTCCTCCGGTTCCTACAGTCAACTCCAGCATTTGTGGAGAGAAAAGTTAATCACACCTCTCACACACTGAACCGTCTTCTACATAGTCATTATCTCTGTCTTAATGAAATTTCAGAGCCTTCTCTTCCCTCAGAGCTACAGGGAAGTGGAGGAGTACCAATGCATAGTGTCAAAGCTATTTGTCGCATGGCAGGAACCGAAGAACATGATACAAATTACTCTTATAATAGTTCCCAACCAGAGAGATGAAAAGTCACCTTCTGTTCTTTATTTTTTTAACAGTAGCATGTAATTATTGGGAAATAATAACATGGACAATGGTGTCAAGAGGAAGCTTGTGTTTTATCCCAGCAAGTATAAATGTGCCAGGTGCCAAATCTGACTTTATTTGGCTCCTGAGGCATAAATAAACAACTAATTTTTTTTACTTATTGCAGGCTGTTCTTAAGGTTTCTACTCTTGACATCATTCATCTTTAACCCAGATCTCCCTGTGAGAAGCCAATCCAAGACAGGCTGGCCTATTTTAATGTATATTTCATGGCAAAGGCACTTTCAGTATGAATAGTTGATGCTAGGAAGAAAAGTAGTGCGCTCATTTCAACCAGAGCTGTATTTTGTTATCAGCACAGAATATCTATTAATTGTATATTTAGCATATGTCTTTTATTGCTGTTTTTGTTTCTCTTATCATTTTTTTTTGATGTTGCCAGGTTTTTTGACATCTGTTTGGCTTATTCACACACAGCTTTTGAATATTTTCTGATGAGATTCACTGTTGCTGTATTGTTGATCTGGGGTGATATTAAAGGACGTCTGGCATGTTTTGGAGTCCAGCGGTGTTCAACGCACCCGTTCTGTAGAGATTTTGTTATGGGGTAAATGGGGAATAGAGTCACCCAGTGAATGACACCAACAGCTGGAGAGACAATGATCACATAAACAAAAGCAAATGAGCATGAATTTCTTCTTCTGGAATTCAGTTAAAGGATTCGAGGGGAACACACAGTTCTCCCTCAGAGTTATAAATATTAAAACCAGCATCAAATATTTAAATGCGCAACCACATGCACAAATATATCCTCGGAATCTGGCTTTGCATTTAAAGAATATATGAGCAAAGGCATCAGGTCAAGAGAAGGCAAACACAAACAATCTAGTCTTCAAATGCAAATCAATTTCTTAGAGAAATAAACCATATAATTTTCACATACTTTATGTCTCTACTGTGGTTTCAAAAAAGATTTTAACAGTGTCACAAAACTAAGCTCAGATTGGCCTGCAATCAAGTCTGCAAAAGTAGGTATTATTAAAGACAGTCAACCTTACATTTAAACCCAGCATTTAACCTGTACACTAATAAATTAATATTGTATTGATGAAACAATGTTTATTCATAGCAACATATGAACGTTTATCCATGAAAACATATTTCACTGCTTAAAAATTCATATAAAACTTTTAGAGGTTTGCTCTACTTAGTGATGCAACCTAAAGGTGCTGTAAGTAATACAAGCTGTCATGATAACTTCCATCATATTTAGAAACTGAATTAGACAGCCAGGAAACACAGGCTTTTTTTAATAAACAGTAAGAAATTAAAGAGCTTCAGGAGACACATGAAAAACAATACAGACCCCATCTTCCTCTTGTATTACTGAGGTCTGAGTCATAGGACAGAGAGATGCAGAGAAAAGCACCAGAGGTGAACAGATCAGGCCCTCATTAAAACTATGATGGAACTGTAGCCATACATCCAACTAAGGAGGAACAAATTTAATCAGCAGACTGCGAGTGGAAGTCATATCTCTCCTGCTGGATTCATTATACGCACACATTGTGTGGCCTAGTTCTGCCCACAGGCGTTGCCTTTACTTAAGGTATAATTCAGAAACATTTTAGTTTGTTCCACTTTTATCTGTAAAAAGACTGAGAAGATATTTTCCGGGGCTGTGAGAATGTAATGTGTTTGTCTGTGACTCTTTGATTTGAGATGAAACCACAAGCCAAAAATGAGAAACAGCAAGCAGGAGAGAGTAAAGCAATTAATAATCTCTTCTGGAAGCAGTCGCTGCATGACTGCACATGCAAACTAATGGATTTCTTCCTGTTTCGTTTTTATTTGGAAAGATCAATTCAGGTTATACACACTATGGCAGCGTTCCAGCTGCATCATCTGCATTTTTATGATTAATCCAGTGAAGTTTATTATTTAAATTAGTATTGACTTCATTTGACAAGAAATGAACAGCAGTGCATGGGGTACAGACACTTTTTCTGTCTCTCATCCAAACGATACACAGACATTGTTGATTTATGTAGTGTAAATGTTGTCACGTATGTTTTAATGCCACTGGAAAGCCGTACAGGATGAGAGAAATTGACAGTAAACATCTTATAAACACATATAAAACCCCCACTCCTGCTGACAGAATGCTGTAAACTGTTGCGTGGTGACACAATAGCTTCAGATGATGTTGTCACAATGACAGTCATTACAGCTCTGCCTCTGTCCATTACGTTAAGAGGATTCTGCTGTCCACTAAACTGACACTGACAAATGCATCCATGTTTCTCGTCAGAATGAATCACTACAAATGCATGACCTCACTTGTTTCCGGGCGCGTTTTTATATTGTGCTTTCTGTGCATTAACACAGTTATAGAGCCGTAGAACCGCGCATCAGTACGTGTCATAGGGCTATTTAAACCTAATGTAGGAGAGAAAAATACTGCCATCTATTGGTTTTGGGAATAATTCATTATTCATTCGATTTAAACAAGTTGTACTTCTGCATTCATCAGAAAACACAAAAAGACACAATTGTCTCTATTTTATTTTATTTCCAACTATAAATTGAATATTTAAAAAATATCTCTCACAGCAATGGCATATCTTGGCACTTTTTTTGGATTTCTAATGCAATTTCTGTGACAAGGTGAACAAAACTAAAACTAGGAAGAAGTTGAAATACTAAGCACATCTTTAAAAAGTTTACTTTAGCAAAACTGAACTTATTTACAGTTTTCCTCTAGATAAATGAATCTCTCATACACAAAAATACATCCTTTTATATATATATAAAATGTCAACGTTAATTAGAAGTAGGTTTCTTTTATAATGCCTAGCAATAAATGGAATAAATAAACATTGTGATATGTGAACAATTATTGCACTTTTGAAAAATGACAATATACTAAATTCTCATCATTGCGCAAACATCATTAACAATATGCACAAAATCAAACTCAATAAGCATTTTGAATAGACTTAAAAATCTAAAAACATCAAATGTATATATTATAATATAACCATTATATTAGTTGAGTTAGTTAGCTGGATCCTGTCTGAAAAGATATTAAACCTCAAACAGTATCAAACACGCTAATATAATCTTCTGTTAGTTAATCCTTGGTAAAGTCACAGTTCAAGTATTAATTAGCACATAATCTTACACTGTCTCAGATATGAGGTTCTGATATATGATAGTTTAGACATACCAGAACTCACAAGAGCCGCGTTTTGTGTTGACTGGACAACTTACATACTTGCTGCAAATCACTGATATCCTGAAAATGAATTGTGCGAATTAAACCAAGTGATACAGAAGTACACAAATACACCTTTCATAATTCAATTCATAAGCATGAACATGCAGAAAAGAACCGTAAGCCATTATTGTATTAAACCATATTCACCAATTCAGGATAAAACAATGCATTAAAACAGTCATTGAAGGTTAAAATGTAAAACAGGAGGACTTCCTGTGCTACTGAATGTCTGCTCCGCTCAAGAGAAACTCTGTTGAATCTGAACTGAGACAGTGGGTATAATCAGAATGGAATACTATAATACTGCATACTACATATTACACTGTACAGTATATACTGTATACTGCATACTTCTAAAAAACAGCAAGAGTATGCAGTATACATTGATATCACATAATCTTGTTGACCGCATCACTACGTTGCATGTTTACATGCAGGTGTCCAGTTACAATCTCTAAAACAAATATAGTAATTTTGTGGTTAAAATAATATTTTGCATACAAATATGCTATATTTTGGCAGTACAATGAAATGTAGAATAATAAAATATCTTGATATTGTTTTTTAGTTCATTAGGCAAGATACGCCTTTCTTAATAAATGGGACATCAAATTGAGCACAATGCACTGGAATACAGCAGTGCATGCTGGGTAAATACTGCACAGTTTGGCAACGTAGTAAGTCATATGAATAAACCTGTGCATACTCACAGTAGACACTGCATAACCAAATGCATGCATGTCTGGGAGAAGCAATATGGTAGTGTGCCATTGTGAACATACCTACTGATCTATAGCCAAGGACAGTCACTTGGTTAGTTTTTAGCATTAATGTATTCTGGTGGTATATGGCTCAGAGCTGGGAATCTGCTCCCAGTGTGTTGAGATCATCTCGAGTGTATTTATCAGACCCAGAACGGAAGCTTGCAGAGATCTCATCAAACGTCCGGCCCTTGGTCTCAGGGACCTTGAAGTAGGTGAAGACGAAGAAGATGAGAAGAAGAACCGTGAAGATGATAAAAACGTAGGGGCCAGTCAGATTCTACCGAAGCAAGAGTGAGAAGACAACATTAATATTTTAACAAATTTATAAATTAAAAAAATTCTTAAAAAAGAATGAAGTTTTGCATGTTAACATACCTCAACATATTGAAAGCACATTCCCACCAAGAAGTTGGCAAACCAGTTGGAGAAACCAGCAACGGCGATGGCTGAGGGTCGAGGCCCTTGACTAAAGAGTTCTGCCACAATGAACCATGGGATAGGGCCCGGTCCTATCTCGAAGAATGCCACAAAACTGAAGATGGCTGCAATGCTCACATATGACATCCATTGCACTTGATTCTGGGAATAAACAGAATGTTAAATGTAAATGAATATATACCACACACTACAAAACAATGAAAATGCTGTACATTTATTTAAGCATATACGTACTATCAGCGCCATAGCAACAGTCATGAGAACAGATGACACAGCCATTCCCATCAGCCCAATCAGATGCAGTGATCTTCGGCCAGCACGCTCCACTATAAAGAGCTAAATTACAGGGGGATGCAAGCGTTCTATTAATCAACCATCAGACTAACCAAAACACATTCAAAACAGGGTCTAAATCAGGCCTTAAAATACATGCTTAAAAAACAGATTTGCTGTTACTTACGGACACAACTGTGAATGCTGTGTTCACAACCCCAGCACCAATGGTGGCATAGACAGGCTCAGAGACTCCAGCATCCTCAAATATACCAGTAGAGTAATAAAACACCTGAAAACATTGACATATTAGTAATCTTGAATTCAAAAACCTTTAATATGCAATATATCTTATGGATGGATGGATGGATGGATGGATGGATGGATGGGTGGATGGATGGATGAATGGATGGATGAATGAATAAATTTATAAATGAATGATGGATGCATGATGGATGGAAGGATGGATGGATAAATGGATGGATGGTTGAATGATGGATTGATGGATGGGTGATGATAGATGGATGATGAAAGATGGATTGATGAATGGATGAGTGATGGATGGATGATAAAGAGATAAACAGCAAAGCTCACAGCATTGATTCCAGAGAACTGCTGGGAGAGCTGCAGCATGATGGCAATGAAGATGGGCTGACGGTACAGCGGGGAGCGGAACAGCTCAGGGATTGTGACTTTCTTCTCTCTCATCATCTGCCTGCTCTCCTCCCTCATCTCCTGCATGTCTGCACCCACATCTTCAGTTCCACGCAGCTTCTTCAGCACTGGAAACGATCAGGTAGTCAGAAAGTCACAACATCTCACTGGAAGAAACATCAACATTCTCTTGGTTTTAAAACTTTAGAATGCATGTCTGATTGTGAATATGCAACCAGAAAACAGGAGATTTAAATATGCCAAAATAAAAGTCCTGCCTTTTATCCAAGCCAATTATCTCTTTCATATTGTTTGTTTAATGATGAATATGCATATTTTTATTTAAAAAACCTGTCTGTAAAAATAGTTGTTTTGTTGATTTGTGCAACAGAATTAAAAATAATAATATAGTACCATTAATTTGCGATTTTATTTCAGATTTAAAAAGATTTTTGTATTTCAGGAGGTGCACTACACACTGTTTACATAATGACTTGACGTTGGACGCCTTAGGTGGAACTCACTGCTCTTGGCTTTGGCCTCCTCATTCTGGTTGATGAGGAGGTAGCGTGGGCTCTCGGGGCAGAAGGGCAGCAGGGCACACTGTAGTATGGCTGGAATAAAGGTGAAGCCCAGCAGAAAGGGCCACAATGTGGAGGTCCCCAAGATTTGTTTAATGCCAAACACCTACAGAACAACACAAATGTTTCAATGAAGCACACACAAAAACAGAGCCTTCAAAACAACAGCAAGGCCCTGAAAGAAGATAAACATACAGTATGAATTTACCTGTGCCATGAGGATGCCAATAACAATGCCAAGCTGATGAAGAGTTCCCAGCGCCCCACGTAAAGAAGTTGGGGCAATTTCTCCCACATACATTGGCACAAAACCTGTGGACAGGCCTGAGTAAAGGCCTATGATGAAGCGTCCAATAATAAGCATCTCCCAGGATTCTGCCAGTTTGGAGAAGCCCATTAAAGCAGCAGCTATGAAGGCCAGAACATTCACAATGAGCATGGAATTCCTCCTGTTGAAGATCAATGAGAGCAGAAGGTTCCAGGACAGGACAGATGACTTCAGCGTTGTTTACTTTTCATGCATGCGTTTAAAAACTTCTGGATGGATAGAGAAGTTGGTTACCTGCCAAATCGGTTTACGAACAGACCCACTGAAAAGGAGCCGAAAATGCCACCTACAGAGAAAACAGCCACTGATATGGACCAGAGTGTTGTCAGAGTCCCTGTGGGTATGTACTCTGAATATCTGTGGTGCCACGTCTCATTGTAGAAGCTCTCAATGATCTACAAGACCAAACAAAATAATATAACAAAATTCTTTGAGAAGGAATTTAAAAATCATTAGGGAGCATTTTAGTTCAAATAAATTCAAACGCTTGGAAAACTAATTGAATTCACATTTGTCCAGCAGGGAGAGCAACATTCTACACTGGATGAGGATTTGATTAAACTTGATTTAACAATCATCAAACACATAATCTAATCTTTGTTAATGCATAAAGATGAACATGTTTCATTTTTAAAAACTCAAGAGAAATCTTCACATTGTTACATACAGCATTATACAAACACGTACAGCAAAACACACATTATAATAAACCTAAAATAAAAATGATTTACAGACACAGACATGATTACTGCAGGGATAAAATCATTCTTATATCTGTTTGATGATATAGTAGTTTATTTATTTGACTAACACTAATTAGTAATGCCTAAAATAACTAATACTAATAATACAGAAAACTGTCTTAAACTTTACCTCTCAGTCCTAAACTCTTACATTTACCAGTCTTTCCCTGAAAGGTGCTTGCCAACAAGTACAATCTTAAGATGCGCAGCAATGATGTCCTCACTGGCTCTTTGACTTTTGACCTTCTTTATCTCATTACACTAGTACAACTTAAGGAGCATGAGTTCAGATCTATATTAAGAACTGTTCTCACATAAAGCATGTATGTGGGATAAACGCATAACCCTCTGCTGAAGTGAACTATTACAGTGATCTGTGTCTGTGTACTATAATGAAATGTCCATTATTACCATTATTAAATGTAACTACTTTTGAAATTAAGAAACTGGTACTGTAATATTTCACTGTAATGCTTTAAACAATGTGCATTGTGAAAAGTGCTACACAAATAAAACTGCCCTGGCATTTATTCAGAATTTCTCATTAAAAACACTTTGCATTGACATAAATAAAAATTCTGATTCTTGAGAACAAATCAAGCTACAAAACTGGAATAAATCAAGAATGTTTGATGTATTATGGATTAATCAGTTGAGATTTATGCCCAGTCATTAGTCATTATGCTCAGTTATTTTATGTTTCACATAAAATAGTTTCAAAACTAATTGTCTGCTGATTTTTGTCACCGGTGTCAATACTAATTTGATATTTTTCTGGTGCCGCTTCTTCAAATCTTTATGACTTGACAAATTTGTTATGACACAGAAAATACAATAACAAACTTAAAAGTATAAACTATGAACCTTTTAGTACATACAATACTATAAGGGCCTGTTTTTGTAGCTGCTCTTTCATGGAATTGAAGAGCGGTATCAGAATGCTCTTCTGAAGAGATCCTGCCAGTAAGTGCTTGTCTATAATTAGAGCTTCACGTGTGAATACTGTATCTTAACAGGCTATACTAGGAAAAGGATTTATACCATATACAGTTAACAGCTAATCCAATCTTGGGTGTATTACATAATACAGTTAACATCACTATAAACAACACTATAGAGGAGAATATAAAACACCTACACTGTGTTAATTATTGCTTTAATTCTTTCATTAATATCCATATGCTGATACGTAAGTGCTGAGTACTGTCATGTACAGTATAAATAATTTTACCTTCTGTGGTGCATTGATGACACCTGTGTTGTAGCCAAACTGCAGAGATCCGATTGTAGCAGTACCAACAGCCATCATCAGCTGTAACGTTAATTGCTGTGAAAGCAGATGAACAACATTTAAGTTAAAACTATGCACCAATATTTCCATTCGCCTTTATATTAATATAATCAACTTGTGGAGATTTATCAATGTCATAACAGTGTAGCTATATTTTGCTGATGATAATTTATGCTATACAAAACTCACTGATAGATTTTCTACTTGTTAATGTAAACGCATAAATTTACTTGACTGCAAGGCAATTAATATATCAAATATTTTGCATTCTTGGAATTCTGATACAATTTGGTCATTTGACCTACCATGTAAACAATGGCTTAGTTTATTATTTGGAAATACTATAAACTAATAGGATAGTATAAACATACTAACATGTACAATGCTGAAATAGGGAAACCCTGCTGCTTAAAGTTGCTAAATGTAATCCTATTAGGTCTGGGAGCAACAGACTCACACACACACACACACACACACACACACACAAAGGCCATGACAACCCCAGCCCCCTCCTGTAATCCCCTCAAACCACTGCAGAGGTTTACGTAACACTCTAAACAAACCTTAATAGACAATGCTGGCAAAGATACAGTGAGTACCAGCACGTACAGTCAGAATACCGCTATATAGTGTGACCACGTGACTTTGTTCTGCACGTACTCCCAAGCGTTATTATTTAGTACACAAATATATTTACAGTATATTTAGAATATAGGATTAATAATCGTGACTAAAGCAATATATTAAAACGTTTAATAAGGCATAGATTCATTGATATTACGTTGAAATTATCCTACGATATATAAAAAAAACATAAACCATAAATGATTCACATTTAATAATTTTCTGACTTGAGCTAAACTCATAACGTTATTATTCCTGAGGCTTAAGTCAGTTATATCACTCTTTTAATAGTGCTTTAATGGAAAAATTTCCGTGAAACGACAGATACAGTAACGAAGCTTTGCTGGGCTCACACCGGGCCAACATCTCCCCCTAGCCGTCATGGGCTGTACTGCTCTGACACTGAAACGCGTTCACAGTTAACGTTCATTCTTGTTGAAGATGTGTAATGTGTAACACAACTGAAACAGGTTAACGCATACATTGAATTTTAGTTAGTGTTAAAGAAATTAATTCATTTGCATTTAGCTTGTTTCATGGATAGATGTGGTCCCAGGGACTATAAATCTGACAGAAATGCTGACAAGCCATTTGACTAGATGTTTCACCAAGCTTATCTGTTCACATTGATATATAAGCGTTGTATGCAAAGGCCTGGACATCTTTAGACCATCAAAATCATATGAATCACAAAAAGTATATGAGTCAAAAAGTCCCATGAGACTGACTCGGAAGAAATTAACATTCTGAATGAAATGATCACATAAAAAAAAGAATAAATTGGCTGAAAACTTATATCAAATATGTTCCTTGAAGGCATTTTAAAGTTGCTTTGAATTCATTTTACTGCCAAATGTGGACAAATAAATAAAAACTGATCATTCAGATTTAGAAACATTAGACTTATCAACAAGAACTTGACTTACAAATTTTGCATTTAAACACGCATCTTTAAATAGATTACATAGATTATTATTATTATTATTATAAATATATTTTTAAAAAAATTAAATAGATATTGTGTATTTTTCTCAATGCTAAGTACTTTTCTCTGTGACCTTAACTAACCCGCAGATGTCCAGCTTTCCTGGACAGCCTTAAACGATATAATCGCATATATATGTAAATATATATAAATATAATCGCATTCTCCTTCATCACTTTACGTTAAAGCAAACAAGATAAATTAGATTTATGTCAGTATGACACAGTGAGTTGATGTAATTCTTCTTCTGTAAATCGTTGTTTAGTGCAGTGGTCAGATACATCATAAAAAGGTTTCATCAAGTATTTGAATCACATAGACATCTTGGCATTAAAACAAAAAACATAAATATGAAATCAATTTAATAAATAATAATAACAACAAAGGTCACGAGCATTTTAATGACTGATTCATTCAACTATTGGATGTGGTAAGTGGTGCCTACCTAAAAAACATCTAAAGAAGCAAGTAATATTTTTTTATCATTTAAATGATGCATGTTGTTAGATTGTGATAAACTATATTAAACACACATTAAGCACTGCATTACCTTTTTATTGGAGTCCATGGTGACAGGTTAAAATAACTAAAAGGAAAAAAATCAAACAAAGAAAAGTATATATGTTTCCTCTTTTGTTTTCGTGTAAAATTGCGGTCTTAAAGTCCACCTAACAAAGCAATATTACAAAAAAATCACAATGGCAAAACACTTAATATCCACAATGAATTGTCCTTTTGAAAATATCTTCATCTCTTGTGTTTTAGTTATTCTTATGCTTCATTCAGTGTAAGTCTGCGCACAGTACTGCCATCGATTGAGTAAACCGGTTAATATAAATCCCTAACACGAGCTCTGATTGGCTGCTGCTTGGTTACGCATGACAGAAGGTGTACGCGTGCTTGTTTGGAAACGGGCGCAACCATCGGCTGCACGTATTAAGTTGCGTTATATGTTTTAATCGCGACAATCCTGTGATTTATATTTGCACAAGAATGAATATTTCCTCATGCAGACAAAACAATCATCAAAATGTAAACTGTATGTTATACGGTATCACGCTGATAAAAAGTTAGTCAAACTAGACGTTTGTAATAGTTTAATATTAATAAAAAGTGTGATCTGGAATGAGATTATATGAGCAGCAATACAGCTTTTTGATGAGAAGAATTATTTAGGTCCATGACAATATCTAATGTAAAAAATTATCAATTGTCATTCAGGACAAAAGCTGCTTTTTATCATAAGGAATGATTCTCAAAAAAACGAAGAAATAGAATAATTAAAAACTTTATATCCAAGAAAAGTTTTGGTAATCTGGCAGTGTCTTGCTTTGTCATTTTTGTTTCATCTTTTACACCATATCCTCAGTCTTTGTTCTTCACAGTAGGAAAGAGTCCGGCAAACTTGTATGCAAAGGCAAAACGCGCTCTTTCATTGTCTTCTTATTGCGTAAGCCATTCAATAAGAGAGACCTGTTGACTTTGGTTCCTCAGGATTAAATAAATTTTCTTTGATAGGCATTGTAAACAATAACAGACAAACGCTGGATCAAAGACTGGGTGGGTTTGGTGGGTGTCTGTGGGTTGGTATTGTTCAGTAAATCAAAGATAATGCCATGACTTATTTCCTGCTTTCTCTGTCATTTTCTTTGGTAAATTATAGGAATTTGGTGGAGGTTATTTACAATTAGGAATAAATAAAACATATCTGTAAATCTTAGATAACAGTGGAATGTTTTCAGGTCTGTTGAATTCTATGAAGAATAAACTAATTTATGAACAGCAATTATAAAGATATTAAACATTTATGAATGTCTTTAATGTGCTCATATGATAGAGCAGTTGAGTGTTCAAATCAGCTGTGTACTGCCTGCAGTGCACTACACACTTATCTCTGTGCTATTTCTGAAGGGTTGACTTATCAATGAAAACCATTGTTGTTTGTGTGACTGTGATTGCCAGCACAACCTCTAACTTGACAGAATAAAAGGTCATCCATTTTAAGCACAAGCGTGTGAATTTATACAATACAAAAATGGTTGCAATATGTACAACATTAAAAGCTTTTTTTTTTTTTAAAAAAAAGGTTTTGATTACTTTTAAAGAAATGACTGTCACTTAAATGGGAGTCCACAGCAATTATAATACAATCAGTTGAATGAAGCCACGCTTTTCTGTGGTTTAATGACATATATCACAACATTTACAGTACTGTTGATGGTTGCCATGGTTTTACTGTGAAATCTTTAAGGACACAATACTGTAATCCCCTGGTCATGTGATCAGGCTTTTAGAAACTGACTGGGTTTACAGCTCTCTGCCTCACCTGACTGAAAACGTGATCCTATCCCACCTTTCAATTAAGATATTTTCTCACTTTTTCAACAATACTGATCAAAACAAACTGGCTTCCATTACTGTTATCTGAAAGGTGTAATTTTAGGACAATTAAATAACCAGCCACTACAAACTTGTCACATCAGAAGGCAATAAGTTCACTGGATTTAAACATTATGTGTATTTTTGTCAGTACCAACTGTGTTTAAATGCAGATCTTTGAAACAATATGAGTTAGGCCATGTGCTGATTTGGGGCCAGTCGGTTCATAAAGTTCAAACACAGACAGTCAAGTTTGGCAGAGCTTGACCAACCTGGTCAAACACCACTTGCTGTTTTTGTCTTCATTTTGGCCATTCTTATTATCCACCCTGCCAGTGTTATTTAGCCTCAAGGCACTGAATGAAAGAACACCTTCTTGTAGATTTGATGGAAACTTTCACATTAACAATGACAGAACATTAGGGCAGCCTAATAGTGAGGCCCATTTCAACTAAAAAGGGATTTTCCCCTAGAGTATTACTGTACCCTCTCTTTCATGAGGTCCAATTAGAGATTGGGTCCTGTGTACCCATTAAAATTTGTGAAACAGTTAATGAGTCCCTTACAAAGCATTCGCTTAGAGGCCACAAAAGCACCAAATGCCACTGTGCAATGGGCAGAAATCCACAACTTTGTATGTTCTGTGTTGGTGGCCTGGAACGGTGGCACAACCTAGTGTAGTAAGACTAAGGAAAGTACTTTTGCTGTGGACTTTGTACTGAAGGATTTGGATTAGGGTTACAAACATGAATCCCTTTGAATATAGGATTATGCTAAACTGTCTAAAATATGAAAGCAACATTTGTGACCATGTGCTAAATACAAAGTGCATGGTAACAATAAAAGGTTACAAAATTATCTACAGTTGTGACTACAGCACTGCACAAAGCTAAAATGACAATATTAGTAACATGAAGAAACATAACAGCAATATTTTCCCTCAAATAATTTTTCATCTTACTGTGTTGATAATGATAATGTGATACTGTATGTGTTCCAAATGAAGATCACAAACGTTTATGTCCACATGTTTATATCCACACCTTTTTTTCCACAGGTATATAATTTGGAATCGATATCTATTTACTGTTTATGTGTACATAAAAGTAATCAAAATCATTACATTTTGTATATCACCTATTCTGATAGCCATGGCAGTCATTTGTAACTGATACAGGTGGTCTGATATATAAACATGTAAATGTATCTGCATAATTATTTTTAAGAAACTTATAAAATATGTCTCTTCTGTTTTATATTTCTAGGGTGGAGCTGTCTGAAGGAGGAAGTACGCAACACAGGAGAAATAACGTGTCCCCATCTATTGTTACAGACAGCGTCTCTCCGGTCTAGTCACTGAGCTGCAGTCTCTTATTTAGATGAATAATATTTTGTATAAGAACCCTGCTGTGAAAAGTGAATGGAGAACAAAGCCACAAAAAACTGGACACAGAGATGCCCGGACCTCCCAAGAGCCTGGGGAATAACTGGTGACTACAAGGCACTGTTGTTTTTCCTCTTGGTAAGCACAAATTTAAAAAAATAAACTCTGTCACTTACATCATAATAGACTAAACAATCTTCCTGTGACTAACTCAGTCAGAACAGACAACAGAGTGAGAAAGGCCAAACAGATAAAGAAAAGGCGTGCTGCCCTCTAGTGATCAGTTATAGAATATATTTGACTATATTATGTAAATAGTTAAACAAATACATAGGTACAATCAAACACAATAGACTGTACAACTATCTATGATTCTGATGACCTATAATAAAATGTAAATATCTTTATTTGTAAACTGTTTTTAAGTTGTTGATGGTTCTGCTATGTTTGAATTTGACTCATGGTTTAAATATGTTAAATATAAACACATTCGTTACTACTGAAAGCTGATGGGAGCATTTTAAGGCATATTCTACAGTTTGTGACCAAATTGGAAGAGGCATTAATTGTGAATCCGTCATATTAATTTTAAGGCAACTGGACTGACAGCAGACTGGCCCTCTATATTTATTATTGTTGTTTGTAACCAAATGTTTCTGTATTCAAATCTAAACTATTGTTTCCATAGAGGACGGGTAGGAAAAAACAAGCAACAAAATGTAACACCGTCAAACAGGTGTGGGTTGCTAGGCACACCTTTGTATCTAAGCATGTTTTAAACAAGATTTTGTGGTACATTTCCTGGTTACTTATTGGTAGCTGACTCAAACAAGCAAAATAGTACAACTAACAACAAGCACAGATGGCTCATCTACAATAAAACCATAATCGTCATTGAAAGGACCAATAGACACAATTAGTTCAGAGATTGTGGTCAAACTTGTTTGTGTTCTTGTATCTTGTAGATCGAAAACAAAAGTATTCTACCATGGAACCTCTGTACTAGCTGACAGAATGTCAACGCACATAATAAAGGTATGACAATTTACTTATTTAGAAGAAAAACCATAAAACACCTGGTAAAATAGTTTATGTATATGTATAGTAGCATTATTTACACAGATTTTTAATTTTCAGGAGTAAAGAATAAGCTATTGATAAGCAATTGATATGCAATTAACATATTTACTTAAATTTTCTTTAAAGTGAATTTTAAAAGTAAACTTTCTTTCATTTTTTTACAGTTTTTGTTGGTGCTCTCAGTGGCGTCTTTAAACGCACAATATGCAGGTGGGTTGTTAAAGAATGTTTAAATGTACAGTTATATAAATTGTGATTTTTAACTGTATACATGTTTCTTATTTCTTTTTATGCACAGGGGATCACAAGTTGATCATATACGTGACTTTTGCACCTGGACACACTTATTTGCCGACATACTCTTCCTATGGCTTTCTTGACGATTACAGGGTATTTACATACGACAGCACTACTGATGTGTTTACACATCCATTCGGCCAACAGGAATCTCTCTCTACAGTCTGGAGAGATCTTAGGGACTGCACAAATTTTAAAACCGGTTATTTCAACCTGTTTTTAAGACATGCAAATTTAACACTGGGTTTGAAAGGTAGGTTTGAGAGATCTTCTTTATTTATATAGCAGTCTAAAATATTTCATATTAGTTTGAAAATGACTTTGTGGCGAAAACGGTGGCACCCAAATTTATCTGTGTAGTTACTCAGCTTTACTGAGTTTTAACTATAATTATATAAAATATAAAATATAGTCTATATATGGTTCCATATACTACTTATGATCTATATGCTACTTCCATATACCACTATACTATTAATGATCTTTCTATTTGTAGGTCCGCTCATCCAGTTAATGTATGGATGTCACCACACTCATAATAAAACATCTAAAGGATTGTATCATATTTCAGTCAATGGAGAGTACAGTCTATCTATGGACATGGACAGTCCCCTATGGTACTCATATCTGCCACGAGATCTGGACATTAAAGAAATTCTTAATGGGTTTGATCTCTGGAATCACAACAATCTTATATACATTCACCGGGATTGTGTTCCTCGTCTTAAGAAGTTCTACATACACAGTAGAAAAACAGTTGAGCAAAAAGGCAAGTTTATGTATCTTAATGTTTGTGTTCAGACATGTAACAAAGTTGCCTCCAGGCTGATTAACTGGTTTTCCAAAATAACACCATACCCAGCTGGAATAACTGTTGCTTTTTTATATTTACATAAATATTTGTAATTTATGTTTATAGTGTGTGTCCAAAAGAAAGTGAACAGAAATAGATTTCCTTTAAACAGACCCCATCATCACAAATGTATAATCTGATCTCTAGAGATCTGTCAGATATGTTTACTATGACAGCATGTTTATGCATAAATTCATACCCAATCGTTATAAATAATGTCTATCTTTATGGTAAGCAGTGACTTGTAAGCTTAACCATCCGCTATGTAGTTACTTTCCAAAACTATTATATCAATAAGGAGGGGTCTTGTGACACATATTGTCACAACGTGTCACACCTCTAGCTCACTGATTGGCTATTGGCTATTGTGTCTGTTCACAGTTCGCCCTGAAGCTGTTATCAGGCATCAACGTGCTGGTTTTCTCATCTGTGTGGTAACAGGGTTTTACCCCAAAGAAATCACTGTGGAGTGGATCGTTGATGGAAAGCCAGCGTTTGATAGCACATCAACAGGGCTACTGCCAAATCACGACCAGACGTACCAAGTTAAGGTGACGGCTGGGTTGTTTAAAGCATCGCAAAATTACTCCTGTCAAATACAGCACAGCAGTCTCAATGAGCCAATGGTCCTAACATGGGGTAAGAACATCACAAATGCTTCTCTTCATCAGTATTTACAAAATATTTGTTTATTTATTTAAATTAAGTAATGCAATAAAAATTACTATAGCTTGTTGTAAGTAATCAGAATGTAAATATGAATATAATCTTTCTGTTTCTGTCCTACACAAATAGATGCTTCCTCAAGTACGACTGTTGAAATATCGGCAAAACACATTGGTTTGATTGCTGCACTTATTGTGGTGTTTATTGTAATAGTAATTATCTGTTTTGCCATAAAATGTGTACATTAAAAAAGTAGCTAGATTTGTAATATAATTGTATATTTATTTAAATGTTCATGTATGTCATATATTTGTATAGGATTTTATTAATATAGCCTATAATAATTTCCACATTTTATTTCAGTTCATCATTAATCAACATTCTGTCAATAATTGCCTATTTCAGATAGACTTCATGTCACTGTCACTTGTTGAATCTTGTTGACTATCTGGTAACAGGAATCTTATATGGCAAAACCTAAATGCCTGTTAAAATTCTACACATGACCCACAGTCATTTTTATGAAATGTTTCATTGTATTCATTTAGTTTTAGAGTAACTGAAGTGTAACTGAATTTTCCTCAGTAAAGCAATTATATTTTTCCTGCCTGGTATCATATTACACAATACAGCCCTGCTCACACATGGAACAGTCGTTCCTCTGCCTCTGATTGGATAACCGATTGGTTTATTCCAATAACCGCAGTGTTAATCTTCATGCCCATTGGAAAGCGTGCATCAAATAGTTCGGATCATGTGATCTAAGATCATCTGAGATAATAGGTCAACACTATAACTGATGTCTGATGTCAAACATTAATAATGTCTCAACCAAGGAACACTCAGCTACAGATCTGATCCAGAAAGCACAACTGTTATGAAATATTATGAAATGTTATGATAATATGATAACTGACCACAATGGGAGTATCATTTGGAGAGGAAACTACAATCAATGGCTCTTAACAGGATTACAGATTGAGCTGCTGAGCACATGGAGTACATGAAATAATCTGATTAGACTGTAAGCACCACTTCCAGCCAACCAGATCTGTTTACAACACTTCAAGCAGAGAAACAGAGATGCTGTCTGAATCAGTTTCTCTTCTGGCTAAAAGAAATACAACTGTCCAATTAAGTCTCTGAAAAAAAGTCCTTTTACTTTTCAGGAAATTTGATATTTTATGCCATATGTAAAATGTATGAATGTCATTGCATTAGACAGTAAAATATTACACCAAGTTATTATTTTAAAGACAGGTGCATTTAAAATAAGCATATGATCTTACATCTTACAAAACAAATATTTGGATATAGTGTTAATGTGATTAACTATGTCTGTGATTACTCACAGTAAACTTTAACTGTCTTTATACGACAACTAAAATGACCCAGAAACCACAACTTACAAACTATGCAGATGCAATAAAAGATGCAACAATATTTTTTGCAATAAATCAATTTAAGGCAAAATGAACTTTTTGGTATTACTGTATACTGCAATTAATGAAAATATAGCCAGGAAATTTTGCAAAATAATGTAATATATAAGCTAATTCTTATAAACAGAATTTTTGTGTGATTATTGTCTTTATAGCATTTTTAATTAAAACAATTGCTCAAAATCAAATCAGCTTTTAATCAAAATCTAAAGTCTGCTAAAAATCAGACTTACCTGTTTACTGTTATCACTCAACCCTCTAACCAGGCTGGTGGTCTCACCAGGTGGAGAAAGCAGAGGTTTGGCCTTATCTGTGGTACCCATGGTAAAGTGAGAACAACAGAGAAACAGGCAGAGAGGAAAAGGCAGCTGGCATCTCGTCCTATACAAATAATAGCTCACATAAGCCACAGCCCACAGTCTCTGTCATCACATACATGAATTCAGTCCTATTACAAGCTTCCCATCACCTGATGCCTCATCCAGCTACTGAGTAAACATCCCTATCATCAGCTTTTGACCATTTAACATTGGACAGACTCACTCATTGTTTAGCCTGTTACCATTATAGATGCACTCGTTGTTGTATGCACTCACTATATACACTAAGTTCCCACTTAAGTCACCTCAAAACACTAATTCTGATCATAGTTTACCATGACAACGAAATTCTCAGTTTGTATATCCTTCTGGTTTCATCTTATGAGAGGCAGAAATGAAATAGGTGGAGTCTATAGGAAGGTGGGGACAAGATTATAAAGATGTATTATGTAATATTTTAAGAAAAAATAGGAAAATATCCAGAGGTCAGAACAGCACACAATGTCCTTCTCATTAAATAAAACCCATAAATAAAACGAATAATTATTGCAAATAAAAATAAAATTGCAAAGGCCTTCCCTGACGTCATGACGTAAACAACATACACCACGCTGGACAGAAACTACAGGACATTTCTACGCTCAAATTTTACAAAGATCCTGCGGTAGCGATTTAAAGAGCAACACAACGATGTGTTTCCACTTCCAAACGTTCCTGAAACACAATAACAGGCTCTTTGCTTTGCCAACTAAAGGGAGAATTTGCGGCACCATCCCGTGTTGTGAGTCTGACAAAGCTATGAACTCTATGAAGATTTGTTGTTGCTTCAGTCTGCACGTCTTTTCTTCTTGGACAGAGTCTCTCAACAACAGGTAGCTTGTGCATGCTTTTATCATTTCATTTTACTGGAATTTTATGGTTGTTGACATAAATGTTTATTTATTATTAAAAATAATTTGTAAACGATGCGGTATTATTGACGTTTGTTTTTAAATAAAATGTGTAAACATGTAAATAAGTTGTATTATTGTGTGGGTAGTTCTGATCACTACCAGCAGGGGGTAGTAGTGAGACACTATCGTTGAAACGTCCCTGTGCTGTTGTGCATTTATCGCCATTGATCGTTTCAAGTATTTCAACAGATAAAATATAACTATATACATTTTAGGGTTGTAGCTGCAGCTCATATTTGATTTAGAGCGATATCCAAATATTATTATTATTAAAACCCAAGCCAATGCCGCAGGGCTACCCAGTATCTCACCAACAGAATGTTTGATCATTAATATTTCACAGTGAAAGCCCTGAATAATGGATTGTGTTGATGGAAATTGTGCCTGATGTCATATAAACATTGATTAGGACTTCTGAACTTTTGTGGCTTTACCACAGGCGCCGGAAGTGTTTTTCCCATTGCAAGCCAGCCTGACAGTAAAATTGACCGCAGTATAAACCCAGACAACCTGTAAGAAACATTTTGACTTGGCTTCTATGCATAATTGTCTCATGTGAGATATTTAATCTTGTAAACCAAAAGTTTTCACAAGTAGGTACAATATATCAATACAACCGTGGTTTCATAAAAGCGTGTTTATGCATTCATTTGTTTGGAATGAAAGATTTGAATGCAACTAATGCAAAGTGCAATTGCAAATGTCAATATCTGAGTCTCCAGCATGAGAAATGAGAAGTATGCTGTGTGTCTGTGGTATGTGTATAATGGACAGGCAGCAGTCAGCCCCCATTCATAGGAGGTGAGTGATTTACAGCACAGCACAGGGGAGATAGATGGGAAAGGGGAGGTTTTCTGGTATATATGGGGGCAATTACAGTGATGCTG
The DNA here is from genome assembly GCA_036877545.1 of Yasuhikotakia modesta. Classification (NCBI taxonomy): domain Eukaryota; kingdom Metazoa; phylum Chordata; class Actinopteri; order Cypriniformes; family Botiidae; genus Yasuhikotakia; species Yasuhikotakia modesta. Next base: position 15,883 of record JBAJNP010001074.1, on the reverse strand, counting down.
GGGCGTTTACGGCTGATAAGAAACAGTGTTGAATGGGGGTGAGCCTGTTTTTGTCCTGACAAAAACCCTTTAAAGAATGATGGATCCTTGGTTACCACACCAGTTAATCCTGGATGAATATTGACACGGGTTGTCAATAAATAGATATAGTATAGGCAGGATATACAGAGGTTGATGGAGAGACCTCATAGTTTTCCAAAATTCTTTATTAACTAAAAGACGTTTCTAAAAGAAATATACTAGAGTTATTGCAGCAATGAGAAAGTGGGACAAGAGTTACAAAACACATTGCATAAGACAAAATAACACACCTGAGGCCATCTAGTAGGTGGTATGGTTGCACAAACGTATATAAAACAGATAAAATAAAAAACTGATATTTTGTACTCTAAATTCTGATTGGATAAGCCATGTCTGAAGCCCGGGCCTGTATATGCACACCTGTGACTGCACATTCTATTTATAATACTAGACTTTAATTAAAGCTAGAGTTTAATAAAAGCTGAATCTGTGCATTACATTGATTTTTACCACAGCAAAAAAACACTGTTAAAATCACTGTTACAAACTGCTTCTCATGGTTACTGCTGTATAAAACTATATTTACCCTGGTTTAATAGGCTCTCACTCTTTTTAAATGTAATGACACTGTAAAGGCCCATTATAGGGTAATGGTCCTATTACACACACACACACACACACACACACACACACACACAGAAGCATAAGGAAGTTATTATCAGAGCAGAAAACAACACAATCAGGCCCTTCATTCTTCCCTCTGTCCTCTGACCTGTTTAATTGCATCAACACTGCTTCTACACCTGTGTGTCCCAGGCTATTACTCAGCCCATCACTTAACAGTCTGAAGTATCCAAGCATCCTGTTTCCCAAACAGTTTACGGCCTTCCACTACAACTTAAAACCTATCATTGATATTTGAGTCTCCCCTGAGCGAGACCGGCACCTCCAGAGCAATCATGTACTTTAGGTGTACAGCATTCAGGCCTGATTGCTGTTTAACGGTCTTTGTTGAGGTGGGCTCGTAAATTCAGGGTCAGGCAACAGAGGTGTGCCGTGGACTTCCAGCCCCCCACTGGTTGTAATGAGACACAGAGGCTTTAATGAGATGGAGGATAGCACATGCAACAGACGCTGTTGTTATGGTACAGCTCACCTCAGAGCAGCTGATCACTACCGTGACTGAGGCTCTTTTTCACAGGCGTGTTGTTTTTCTGTTGTTAAATTTGTCTCTCTTTTTATTTAAATGGGGAATGAAAAGTCTGAATAAACCAAGACATTAGGAGAAGGTTTTTGTCTTTACAAAATGCTGCATCTCAATACTGTTGAATGAAACATAGTTGAATAACTGATATTATTAATTGTGTTATGTCCTGTGGTATGTTTATGAATTGTGTTACATTCATTCATAAAGTTACGGTAGTGACAGTCTCTTTTTTCTGATTGCCTGTTGAGTGCTTGAGTGCCTAATTCTGGATAATAAAAATGCAATCCAACATCTCTGTGGATGCATTGTGGACATTGACAGTCTCTGTGTATAACAACCCTGTCAAAGGCTTTCTAAAAGAGAGTGAAACAAGAGAGAAGCTCAAGGGGAGGGAGGAGCTAGAGGGTGGATCGTACAGAATCCCAGGCAGCCTATTGGTGACGTGAAGTCATGTGACTGCTTAAGGAATGCTAATTCATGCTGTATTTTTTCCACCTCTGTGCTTGGGGTAGTCTGTGCCTGTCGGATAGAGGAGACCTCAGACATGGTGTAGGATATCAGGAAAGAAACAAGCGATTGAAGTTGAGGAATGAGACAAGACCTGTGCATACGGTATGTACAAAAAGATTTATGAAGACGTGCTCTTTTTCTGGCTTTATATGAGCCTGTAAATGGCAGTGGATAAAGAATCCTGTCCTCTCTATACTTGTGTGTGAGCATTGAAGGTTTAGCGTTTTATCAGCAGCATGTTTGGTTTGTGTGGGTCTTTTTTAAATGGAGCGTATGAATGCCTGCACGTGTGTGTGCCTATGCATGTCTGTCTTGCCACAACGAGGTGTTTGCTTGGGAAAAAAATCCCCCACATTTTCATTACTCTCTTTTTCAGCACAGTTACTAACATCAGAGCTGAGAGAGAGAGAGAGAGAGAGACATACACACACAAACACAGATTGACAGACATTATCTAGGTGGGCTTGAGGAATTTAAGACCCTCCCTAGATGTGTCAACTGGCTCACATAAATCAGCATAACTAAGAGAGACAAGCAATGTGACAGAGAGGCAACCGAGAAGTAGCTCAGTTGAACGAGAGTGATGTGTGTGTGGACGTACTGTGCATTGTTTGCAAGCTTTTTAAAGGATTATTGATGAGTTTGCTCAGCACACGTGTACACAAGAGGCTTTCAGACCCAATAGAGACAATGCATTCCCGGACAGCAGCGAGTTGCGCTGGTGCACTGAGTGACAGCCAGAGAGCGAGCGATGATTCAATGCATTTAACCTGCTGGTTCTCAGATAACGTGACCATCTGCACTCATTCGGTACACACCGCTTTGACCCACTGCTCTGTAAACAAATCTACTGAGGAGTGACACCTGTGTGTGTTCTGCCAATGTTGTCCTGTCAGCCTAATTGCTTCTTGCTATATACCGGCTTAATGCAGATACAGGTGTTTTAACTGGTATTTAGTATTTATTTATTGGTTTCATAATACAAGATGTATTTAATAGAATAGCTTTGTGTTGTTATCAGACAGTCACATTTTTTCTTGCTGCGATGCTGTAGAGCGGTAGGAAATGAGTTATTTAAGGGTTGCCACGGTAATGCTTTAGTTTATTGTGATTAATTATATTTCAGTAGAAATTGATTTGAAAAAATCATTTCCTTTCATGGGAAAAGCCTCAAATGAGAGTGTATTTCAAATATTGATTGTCATTAATTCAATTAATCATGTCATATCATTCCATTTATTAATAATTTATTATTTATTTATGTAGTTGTTTATTAATTCTATTAATATTTGCTGTTATGTATATCTCAATACATTTTTGTTCTCCGATTGAAGCAAAGCTTATTGGTCACAAATCGCCGGTGGGCAGGTCATGTCTGTCCAATAATTAGAGTAAGACCCTCGTGTTTTACACTTGCCTTTCCCGTGTCACGGGCCTCACAATGAGCTTGAGTAGTTCACCCTCACCCTCAGGTCACTTTAATAATCAATCAAACGTGGCTGTGTGGAGGGCCACCACTCCGGTCCCTCTCAAAGCACCCGGAAATGAGGGCCTCATTGAAAGCAGTGCATGGGGATTGTGTGTATCCTTGTGGAGACGTTGATATATGTCAGTAGAGATAGAACGTAACTATTACACTCAAGGTTTTCCTTTGTCATTATTCAAGGTCTGATGTTTTCTCCTGAGGAACAAAACCTCTTTTCTGTTTTTATGTTTCCTACCTTGCAATGATTAGGCACTTGTTGGGTATGTAGCAGTCTGATGCCTGCCCATATTCTAGCCCTGGCCAATAACATTTCAGTATGAAACTTGATTGATTAAATCATCTGCGATGACCTGTGATATTCTTGCTTGCTTAAGCCTTCAAATGAACGCGGAACATAGTTCTGCACGGTTCACAGAGCACTAAACACAATGAGGTTTGTTTTTAAAAGATAGAAGCTCATTTCAGGCCATCCATCATGTGCTGTTGATGGTTCTTCTAAGGTTCCTTTGAGAGATGGTTCTAGGTTTGATCTTTAATGAGATATACAGGACTCAGGGATACGTGTTGTGTGCATTTGATGATGACATCCATCTCTAGCGTTGAAAGCTGTGAGAAACGATAACAGATGAGCGAAGATGTTTCTCTGCCTGCGTTCCTTTCTGAAGATGAGACACAGATCACAGGAATGAACGCATTCACCTCAGTGCTCACCGACTTGTTCTTCCATCACAGCCGATGATGCGCTCTGCCGTGTGACTCAACCATTAACGTAAACTCAAAACAGACGATGTTCTGGGTTTCCTCTTTCATTTCTGACAGTTTCTGATGCTTATCTGAAGTTTAAATTCATACGCAGCGCTTTATCTCTGCGCTGTCCTGAAGAATGACATGTTTTGTCCTCAGAGAAATAGTTTAGGAACTGGTGTGTGCTTGTGAAGGTCTGGTTCAAAAGTCAGAAACCATCCGATGTCATTAATCAACTCGAGAGCTGTGTCAGCAGAACTGACCAATCGGTTTTAGCTTTTGAAGTTCAGAAGGTCACAACTAAATCGAGCTGCATAAGCAACGACTGGTGTTCACAGGCTCCCTGCATGAGTTCTTACAAGTATTTTAAATGGACTGAAGAGACTGAGGCTAGTTTTGAAGTTGCCACAGAGCTTAAAAGTTCAAATACATGAATGGATGTTGTTTGTAGTAGTGAGTTTTTATATATTTGTTTAAATTTAAACAATTTTTGCAAACCAAATCTTTCAAACCTGTTGTGTGAATTTGGTTTGAACATCCTGGGGCCAAAAGTGTGACGCTTGCATATGTTTCCATTAATCATTGTTAAACTATTGGCCTTATATCCTGCTGTGTGACAACATGCGCATTATACTGTATTATATAGTTAAACTGTAACTTTGTTTCCTGGACAGTATTGGTGGAAATGTTCAAAAGCAGAACTCTCTCTTCTGAAAGAGTCAGCAGTATTTTTAGAGTAAACCAGACCAGCGTCTGAATGAGAATGTGTGAGAGCTGCTGACAGCCTGTAGTAACTGCTGGAGATTGTTATGAAGTGAGTGCAGACATCTCTCTCTCTCTCTCTCTCTCTCTCTCTCTCGACTGTTGCTTGAGCAGATGAAAGTGATTCTCTGCCTCTGAGCAGCATGTCCAGGTGTTCTCTGTCCTTTCTCTCTCTCTCTTTCACTCTCTCTCTCTCTTTCACTCTCTCTTTCGTCTCTCTCACTCACTCAGCTCTCCTGTGCAGCAGCCGACAGCCACACAGCTGCTTGACATAAATCTTTTTTCTCTCTTTTTTGAAGAGGAAAAGCTGAGGGCATTAATGATTTTGTCCCTCACCAGTAAGGGCAGTACCCAGCCACAAGGAACTTTGTCAGAGCATTAGTTAACATTATGTTAAAAGTTCTCTCAAAGTAATTAAAATACAGCTGGTCACTATCTTAAAATAAACCTATAGAAATAAACACATTACAGCTATAGACATTATAGCATGGAACAATGACAAATTAAACTGTTTTAAGAAGAAATTCAGAAACTGTAAGATATTGATATGACATTGAAAAGATATAAACATATACAGAAAATCCTTTAATTAACATTTTGGCAGCATTTTTCTTATCATGTCTGGTGGTTTTAATGCTCAATAACTAATTGTTTTTTTGACTGTTACAGATGTAGTTTATGTTGGACAAATTAGATTGACAGAGACTTACAACAGATCAAAGCTGCGTAACTGTGAGGGTTTTAAGAACATTAACAGTTCTTTGTCATTTCTTGTGTTACACTCTAGGCGTTTCACCTAGGACTGAACATCAGGGGGGTTGTTTGACTGTGTGGTCTTAAATTACATATAAAATCTGTCATCTCTCACTCCTTGCTTGCTAGTGTCTCACAGCTCAACGTTTAAAGACTGTGGCTGTGACAGGTGGCTGCGTTTCATAAAATAAGGTTTGCTCAGGTGTTTGGCTGTGTATGCAACCAGTCGCCATTTGCTATGGGGGATGACATACTGAAAGGATTTTTACACAGTCTTGCACAACATTTAGATAAAACAACAACTGTGAGGAGTTTTGTAGGTCGTACAAGCTAGAGTGTGTGATTTGTTGCCATTTAAAAACATAATTTGCAAATTCGTGACCCGGATGGCAGAGAAATGACACAATTTAGCTTTAAAATTTTAAATAATTACTCAACTACATCCATTTTGGTTAACCTCTGTAAGTAATAACTCTCGGGCCGGACGGCTTTGAGGTGCTTTGTAAACTGAGTGGTCTCTGGGGCATGAGTGTATCTGATTCCTTCCCCCTGGTAATATAGCTTTATGGCTGTGGGAGTTTGCACAGTGAGAGCCACGTGTACCGCTGGCTGCGGTCTTTTTACACTGAGACAAAGGGGAAGAATACAGCTTGAATGGTCTCACTCTTTCGACAGGAAGGCAGTAATTTATAGCCACAGTGTGTGAGCAACTTTGAGCTGGACTGAAGTCGTAGACAAGCCAACCAAAGCTATTTCCTTTAAAGGCAAAACTTCCACTTTTTCTTATCAGTAGCATAACTATTATTTTAATTTAGATTACTTTTAAATACATGTTTTTTTATATTACCAAGTTGTATTGTTTCAGTGCAGCTTTACATAGAAAATACATAGAAAACACAGGTAAAAGGAAATTTAGGAAACCTGTACAACACAGAATACTGAATACATAGTATTATTACAAATTTAATTGTTTATTATACAATGTATATTAGTAAAATATACAGGTATAATAAAATATTAGGTATGTCATATGATAAAAAAAAGTAGGAATTAAATGAGATACATTCAGCAATCATAACAAGCAACAAGCGTTTGGAGTTAAGCCTCCCAAAAGTGCTGTTTGAATGTTTTAAAGCCGATTGTACAAATTGAGACATTATATTATGATTGAGACATAATAGTATAATGGTGCCAGTGGCAACGTGTGCCCAGAAAGGTTGGGTTATTGTTTCTAGAAAATATGCTGGTGATGCTTAAATTCAGGTTATTTCACGCTTGGACTGCACCTGATAATCAGAAACGATGCTCATTCTGTTTGTAAGCATCGGGCTGAATCAAACAACAGTAAAATGCCTTTTTACCAACCCTTTAAAGTCTGCACAATTTATCTGCCTCCGCGAACACCTAATTTATATGTTAATGATCTGACCATAAACAACAGCTTTGCACAGAGGCACACAATGCCAAATGAGCGAGAAATAAATTACACAACACGGTTGCTGTTCCTCTTTGATCAAGTTGCTCTATATTTAAACTGGGCTATTTTAATATGCAAACACGCAGGTTGTCTGTGCATTTATTAGTCCTTCCATTTACATGAAATGAGGCAGCACAGGATTTTTGTCCACCCAACTGATATTTGCATGTGCAAAATTCTGCCTGACTGAAAATCCTAAAATCCCCTCTGCTTGTTGAACACAATATATTACGTCTTGCCTCGCTGGACATTCATACAATATTCATACTCTAAAAACACTCCTTGTAACAGCCACCTAACGTTCTCTGAAGGTTCTCTCAAAGTTGTCTTTTAACTTTCTTGCAGTAACTTTAAAAGAATGTATTTTATGTATCATGTATTTCAAAAACGTTGTTAGGAATATTTGCTAATATAAAGAAGACAATTCAAAATTAAAAAAGATCCATTAAACTGGACATTTTGAGAGCTGCTAGATCATTCAAAATATCATTTTTGTTACTTAATGGAAACGTGTGAAATGTTCTTACAACCTAAAATTGTTAGCTGGGCAACTCCCCCCGCGGTGGGTTCCTCGCTCAGTGATACCAAGGCGACAGTGAGGTCATATTTCATGCTTTCTCAGCTCAACAATGATGTGCCCCTTGCAGACAAAGCTGGCAGTTTTATGGTAGATCTTAAGGAAATGAGGGCCACAAATCTCCCTGCGCCTGGTTGCCACATACAGGGAATGTACTAACATGGAGGATGATGGATACCAGAGAAGAGAGAGTCCTGGCAGGGTAGAACAATGGGTTGTCAAAGGCAAGATGCATTTCTTACTCTGAACGACTGCAAACAGCCTGTTGACAAGACTGGAGAACCACTGAAGAACTTCAACTGAAGTATTAAACAATTGTTTTTTTGATGCCTTTCATTTGTTTGAGATTAAACAAACGTTAAGAAGATCTCATTTTGAAGGCAGGTTAGTATGTTTAAACCTGTTATTAAATGTTAGTTTCTGCTGACTCAGGAAGACAATCTGACCTATGACTGGTGGCTCTACTTCCTTCCTTCCTCCTTCCATTTGTTGTCTTTCTCTCTCTCTCTTTCTTACTCTCTCTTTTTCCATATCTTCTTACCTCTGACTCATGAGCTGCTCTGATGTTCCCTCAACAGGCACCCAGATGTTCCCTGTTGAGTGGTCATGTTTTGTTACGGTGACCTTTATGAGTTATGTATGTATTTTTGTACTACAGTGCAAATGCTCATTGTAGAAGGTGACAGCATGGGGACGTCGGGTCTGTCTGATGTATCCATTAAGGGCAGGAGCCCCTAATTGCTTTATTGTTTATTCACACTTGGCCAATAGTGTCGAAACTGACAGTGGGCATCCTGTGATGAGTCTAATATCCTGAAAGAGTGTTAGTTAACAATCAGTGCTGTGAGAATGTCTAAATTTAGGTCTTGTGCCACATTTTAACATAATACAACAGCGAGTCAGTTTAGTGTTCTTTTGTAGTAGTAACAAATGTTATTGTCTTGGTTACCAATTTGTAATGTTACACATAATAACACACATAATACACATAATAATAATTATACAATGAAATAGTTGGTGCATACTGTAATATAGTCATATATATCTTAAGCTTTATATAAACGTACATGGATATAATGTGTGTTTTGTGCTTGTTCTTTAACATTTATTTCTATCTTTATTTCTCTTTTTGTCTTTAATAGTTAATGTTAAACGATTCTGCAATGTGACAAATAAATATGAAGTGCAAATTTAAATTGTAGCCACACAATTAATATGGCTATAAAACTGCATGAGTAATAATTTTTAATTATCAAATAAAAGAATGAGCAAAATGCTGTTAATAAAGTACAGCATGGAATACCCAGTAGTGAAAATGGTTAAAAATCACTCATCTAGTTATGGACAAATGTTTTTTTACAGATAATCCCACACCATACAGATAATCCCACCATATTTACTGTATGAAATTTGCATTGCGTTTATAGTAAATTGACTGGGAAAAAATATGGAAATCCTCTACAATGAACTGGAACTCATTCTTCCCTTTAAATTTACTTCCTGGATTCAGTCTTCCTGAGTTTCCCCCATTTCCAGCCCTGGTCATACCTCACACTTCATGTCAGCTACCCAGATTCACATATTTTGCAGTATTCAGAGCAGAACTGAGTGACTGACAATTAATAAATTCTCTGCAGTCAGAGCTGTCAGTTCAGAACATGATGAATAAGTGACAAGGCGCACAACTGGTTTTTAGCGGTTTCTCAACATCTTTTAACGGTTACGTTGCTGTTATCCTATTGGGCTGGTTTAACCTGGCTGTAACCTGTCCAGACAAGCACAGACTGAGGGCCTCATCCATCTAATGTCATTTCACCCTGAGGCGAACACTGGATTGTTTGATGTGGCCTCTGCATTGTCCTGATAACCAATCGTGTGCCTTAACACCTCGGCCTAAACCTCTTAGCTTCTGTGCTCTTGGTTTGCCATTAAGGTTCTGTTGGCTTTGCTTAGCCCAGACTTCCCATCTTAGAGCTTCTGTCTGCAGTGACTCGGGTTGAGTGAGCTTTGTGCACTAGATCTTCAGACTGGATGTTGACGCTGAGCTTACACTGGCTGCTGTAGAGGTTTCTGATCAGGTGACCTTTAAATCAATAAAGAGAGAAAACAGTGGGATAATGTGCAGTCTGTTGTGTTAGCAAGTGAAATAACAAGAGGAGAGAGAGTGAGAGCACAACAAAGAGCTGGGTCTTATTTTCAAGGTGATGGATAGAAAAACGCATTAAGATTTCTATGCCCTTGAAAGATTCCACATTTAATGGAAGGTCAAGTGGTTCAAAACAAATTTCTCAAATGTGTTGCAATGACTTCAATGGCTCTGATTTTGATAGAAAAGCTTTGGAGATTGATGGGTCTATTTTTCTCCTCACCTCTTTGTGCATCCAAACAAACTCTTTCGATTCAGAAAGCATGTCTGAATAGTTCCCCAAAAGGCATTTATGGCTTTTTGAAGGTGTAAAATCTATGATTTTTATCATTTATTTCTGACCTGTCTTCATTATAGAGACAGTAGAGCACAAGAAATGCCCAACACAACATGTCGGAGCATGTGTGCGGCCCATGTGGCTGTTTCTGACAAAATAGCCAAGATTTGAGATCCATATGTTTGTGAAGGACCTCACAAGTCATGTTTTGAACATGCTGCAGCAGGTGTATGGCACTACAGAAGATAATGTACTTGCCCATTTGGCTTGCTGTGTATCTGCTGTTGGTCTAGCTGTTCCTCTGAGTTAAGGGGGTGGGGCCTGGCCTGTCTTGTCCACCAAGTGTCCTCCCACCCCTGGGGAAGAAAACCCCACCCCAAGAAACCCCTGCAGCAGCCTTTGATGTCTGTTCGTTTAATGACATTATTGGTTCCCAGTCATGTGTAAGGGGAGGAGTTCTGGTCCAAAGAAGAGAGAGTCTTTTGGATTTTCCTTGGTGCAAGTTTGATTCTGTAACTAGTGTTGGAAGCCATCAGGCAGTCTGAGTGAGTACAGCGCATCCCCTATGATTTGGTTTTGCTGTGAATTGTTTTTTTTTTACTAGAATTTAGTACATCATAAAAAGAAATCAATCTGATTTAGGGTTTACATTTGCAGACTAATGCGGTCCTACATTTTTCAAAGCTTTTGGTTTTCTTTAAGAATGTGATTTTTCTGTTTTTTATATTGCATGCATTTGACACACTAATAGTCTTGTCACATGTCTGACTGACTCTAAACAAGCAAATCACCATCTCAAGTGTAGCGTTGTCAAATGCGCTCTACAGGCACAAAAGCAGTGGAAATCCAAGCATTAATCATGCTTTTCAGTTATACAGGATGATCTATAGAGTGTGTTGATACATCTGCTGTGGTCTCAGGGATCCACAGATAGATCAAAGCCTGACACCGGCTCTGCCGCTGATGTCATGTCTGTGTTATGTTGTTTCAACTCCTCACTCCTCACTCCTCTGTTCAGAGCTACTGGAGCTGAGGAGGCTTGTACATAGTGAATGAACTGAGGCCTGCAATTCTGTGAGGTGTCACATTGAGGAATTAAAGGATTAGATCAACCAAATATGAAGGATTTTATCATCTATTGAGGCTGATGTTGTTATGAAAGCTCATAACTTGATGATTTGATGAAATGATCTGTGCAGTTGTGTGAATTCAGGTGATTTCGACCTCAAATGGGCAACTTGTATGGGCTTATTTTACTTTTGCATTGTGCATTTGTGTTCTTTTCAATGCATTTAATGAATACATTTTCATCCTTACAGAATATCATTGCATTGAAAAAACGCTTTTGGAACGTTGTTGTCAGCTGGCAAATTTTAGGTTGTAAAAATGTTTTCATAACATTAAGGACCAAAATTATAAAAAGTTTTATGAATGTTCAAAACGTCCATTTTTTAATGGAATTGATTTTATTGCTTGATTATAGGCATGTTATTCAAACATTTTCATTCTATAAAGTTTTCCACTACTTTCCACAACTATAAACATTCCACTACTTTAGAATAACATTTTTCATGTATGATATATAATGTTAGTGAAACATTCTGCTAAAATTGATGTAAGAACATTTTAATCCTTTTAAGAGAATGTTTGGAGAACATTAGCACATGTTCTGAGAATGTTGGCTGGGAGTCAGATCTTCAAAACCCCTGAGAAACAGCTGAAGATGATAACTTATTGTGAAGCATAACCATAATCAAACACTTCTTATTATTTTACTTAAACAAGGACTCTGCTTGTTTTTTTCTATTTCTTGTGTTCTGTATTCTACTTCAAACTCTGTTAACATAAGTGCAATTATGATATTGCTGAAGTTGTTGGTTGATATTGTTAAAGAAATTTGTTTAATGATGAACATACAATGTAAATGCTATGAAAACTGACTCATATGATGTCAGAGAAACCTATTATCAGCAGTATAAATATTTGACTTGAATCTGTATGAACTGCTCCTGTTTCTGCTCTTTATGTCTCAGGTGGTGGGGAGCGTGAAGACTAACCAGTAGCCGTGGATCAGACACAGGCAGGTGGAGGCGCCCCATGGAGAAGGAGCAGGGCAGCGTGGCCTCTGGTGCCAGTGTCACCGTCCCCAGCAGCACCTCAACCTCCACCGGGAGCAGCACCGCACCCACCTCCTCCAGCAGACAGCAGGTGGTCCCTCAGATATCAATCTATGGAGGAATCACAGACAGGCAGACAGTTCAGGTAAAGTCTTGTGTATAACATTTGTCAGCTTGTTTTGTTTTCAGAGCACAACATGTCACGCCTGAGATGTGATAGCCTTCGATTTATGTTACAACAAAACGGCAGAGCTCTGTTAACTAGCATGGCTTATTTTATTCATAGATCGAAAACTGCTCTTCCAAAAAGCAATTAGAAATTCCAGAGGGAAACCACAGTGAATTAGTCGTCCGGATTATCCCGCAGATTTATGACATGACTGAACTGCAAAGTCTTTACGACGCATCGTAAATTTGTGCTGCGCTACTGCCATCTATAGGCCATGAACTGCAAGTACAGTTATTAACCAACGGACTTCATTAACACACCGTATGTAACCATATAAMTMMAGTGCTATTTTTATGCGKCTCTTTTAGACGTCTCTAAATCTACATTAATATTATATTTAAACAATAACACATTCTTTTGTTTAGCTATTTTTTTTTCAGCAGGGGAACAACCAAAATACAACAATGCAAAACCAAAAATAAATGTAGTAATTTACAGTATTTAAATCTTTCTTTCAACTAATGTATTTTAAATAAGTTAACTTTTATTTATTTGTTTTGTTTTTAGCAATAAATGCAGGTAAATTTAGTAAAGTTTGTGCTTTTACAACTTCATTGCTAAACAATATTAAAACAGATACAGAATAAACGGATGTAAATTCTGAAACCTTTTGCAAAAAATCAATGCGACAAACAAAGACAAACAGCACTTCTGTACCAGCCTCAAATCCGAATAATACAAACCTTTCCAATACAAAAGTCTTTCCCAGGAATGCGACTGTGGTAATGAAATGCATTCTGGGATATCAGCAGCTGACGGTGCAGTGATTACACTGAGCACAGTGTGGACAGATCATGTGTTTTTAATAGAACACTGTGATGGATGACTGTGACCTCAAACATCATATCATGACCCATGCATGCAGCTCACTCACCCTGTCTGTTTACACAGAGGCCCCTGCTGTCCTTCCTTTAGCGTCGCACATTATGTGGTAATTTTGTTATGCCTCTGGGTTTGTGAAGCACATAATGAAAGATATGATTTTTTATGTAATAATCCCATAACATCCTCTCTCAGGTTATCCAGCAGGCCTTGAACAGGCAGCCCACTGCAGCGGCAGCTCAGTACCTGCAGCAGATGTATGCAGCCCAGCAGCAGCACCTCATGCTTCAGACCGCAGCGCTGCAGCAACAGCACCTAAGTCTGGCTGCGGTACAGCAGGTGTGCATGCATGCAGTACAGACACATCATGTTCAGAGATATACAGAGAGATCCAAACAAGTGCTAATCTGTTCATTTTTTACATTAACATACGCAAATGCATACAAAAGCTTACAGGCATTGCATAATGTTACATTATAAGCTGTTTTCTGATCTAACACATTAATCGTTGTATTACATTTTTTTACATTTATTCATTCAATTTTATCCAAAGCGACTTACAGTGAATCCAAGGTATACATATTTATTAGTCCTTCTGTTCCCTGGGATCGAACCCACAACCTTTGCGCTGCTAGCGCAATGCTCTAACAGTTGAGAAACACAGATTGTATTAAAGTTTGATATGAGCTGAGGCATGCGTCTTCTTGTACACCTTTGTCTTTGAAGTAGTAAGAGTATGCTTAAGGTGTTTTATTTGGTTAGATGAAAGAGATCAGTTCATTTACTGTCTTGCAATCACTCAACCCACTAATAAAACACTGAGGAATAAAACATCCACGCATGAGCGCAGTACAAGTGAGAATACACTCAACACAATAATAAAGCACTGATGGTGGAAATGTCAAGGCATGAGCGCAGTACCGCAGCTAGTGTTTAAAAAAGTGAAGATAAGAAAAACAAAGACCCTTCTACTGCATGTGGACACATTAAGGTCTGATGAAAACCACACAGGACTCTTCATTAATTGTAGCCGTGCAGCGAGTAACTCCAGCGCAGCCTCATTATTCTCCTGTGACATGTATTGATGTTTGACTTTTTGTTGTTAAATGGCCAGAGGCTTGTTTTGCATCATTAAACACAAATTCACTCATGGCAAACTCACATCCTGTGGATATTTAGAGAAACCAAGGTCAACAATCATTTTTTAACACCTAAGTGGTGACTGACTTTTTCAGTATATTTTGCCAGTATGAACATGCAGACAGCATAGATTAATATACAAAAATCACTTATTTCTTTTGATTGTACATACTTAAGAATAAATCCACAGAATGAAAATATCTTTTTGGTGCACCATAGAGTTTAATGTACTGTAACTGTAACAGTTGATTGGCAAGCTGTTTAAAATGCACTGTGGGACAGAAACATTCTCTCTCTCTCTCTCTCTCTCTCTCTCTCTCACTCTCACTCTCTCTCACTTGCTAGATGTCAGATGCTTTTGTTGTTGATAAATGAGTGTTGAGTTTGACTTGTGACCTCTCTCTCTCTCTCTCTCTGTCTTTACCTCTTTAACATCTTTCTCTCTCTCTCTCTCTCTGTCTCTTTCATTCACTCATTCCCCACAGGCTAGCATAGTGGCAGGAAGACAAAGCTGCAGTCAGAATGGCACTGCATCCCAACAGACCGTGGCTTCCCAAACCACTGTAAGTATTATTAAACCTGACACTGATGTCTCATTCAACTCAACAAGTCTCCAGTGCCAGAGAACCGACAGTGGATATTACTTAAGGGAAACCACATCTTATATTTTACAGTTAATGTGGGGCCTCTTGGCAGCCGGTGTTCTTGTTGAGATTAAACACAATATGACTTGTTGTTTGGAGAGCTTTCAGGAAAAATCAAAAGGATTGTTAAGATTAGGATTAAGTGGTCACGGAATCTTACACGGATTTGTCATTGTTTAAACAGATAAATCTGGCTACATCTCAAGCGGCGGCTCATTTGATCAGCCGAGCTCAGAGCTGTTCTGTGCCTGTCTGCATTGCTCAACAGGCCGTGCTGCTGGGAAACTCCTCCACACCCACACTCACAGCCAGCCAAGCACAGATGTACTTACGGGCTCAGATGGTAAGACCCATTATACACACAGAGAGGCACATAGACTTTATTTGGCTGTGTAAACGAGGCCATACTGTTCTAAAGTAAAACTAATGCTAATTCTACTAATGCTATTCAACTCAAACCTCAAACAGAAAGTTTTATTTATTTATAGTTATTTGAATAGGGAAAGGAGATTTTGTCATATTATGTTTTGTCACATAATTTGTTTCCATGGTATAGCTAAGAAAACCCATATACCTAGGTATGTTCTCTAAACATTGGCTAATGTTCTCTAAAGGTTCTCTCAGTTATCACAAAATGTATATCATATATTTCAAAAACTTTATTCTGGACTTAGTTAAGGAGTTAGTGGGATGTTTTTTGAAAACCTTACAGAATTACAGAATAACCAATCAATACTGTAAAAATAAAAGTGGACCAAAAACTGCATGTGCACATTCCTAGACCTTTTAAAATAACATTTAATGGTTTTGTTACTTAATTGAAATGTTTGGGAAAAGTTCTTACAGTATATAATTGTTAGCTGGGTAAATTTCACCCATATACACTTACAGTATAAACATATCTAAGCACATGATTCTTGGTTTTGATTCCTGACATGTGGTGAGATCTTATTTCATATCCTGTATATAAA
>JBAJNP010001073.1:0-69807 GCA_036877545.1 Yasuhikotakia modesta | reverse complement strand
TTATCCAGTCAAACCCGTCCCGTAACGTTACGGTACCGACGCACGGACGCGCTCTGAATTTCGGCCAGTTATTATTCATTGGATTGCAGGACATTTAAACACCTTCTTAAAATGTGCATAAAATTGGGGGGAAACTCAGGCTCGGTGTCATTTCACACATGGTGGGGCTGATTTTGCAATTGTTGCCATTGGAGTCGGAGCATTTTGGGCATCCGGAGACGTGGTGCATCGCTTCTGGTTGCAATGAAGCACAGCTCGTGTCTTCTGAGAGACCAGCTGCTTTGTTTGTCGCTGTCAGGCCAGATGCATCCGTCTCATCTGATGTGTGCATCCATCTCATCTGAAGAATTGCTTAACAGAGGAATAATGACATCATTCATCTCAGATTCTCACTGGCCGTCTGTAGCTCCAAGCTTGTTTGCTGTTGCTTTCAATTACAGATTCAGAATAAACCTACAAAGCATTTACTTTTGCAAGACATGCATAATACAGTCTAAATAGTTTATGGTGAAGTACAGAATGATTACAACTGCGAGGCACAAGCGAAACAATTTTCTTGGTCTGATGAAACCATTCATATAAGATCTGAGAATTTGTCTCGCTTATCTCCTCTAGTGATGAATTGAGTTTAGTTTTACATCTGGAGGCTTTTGTTAAGCTGTTTGTTACACTGCGCCTCCCTGAAGAGTTTGTGGTTCAACATTATAACAGCATAAATCCCATTAACTACACTAATGGTTACAGATGACGACCACAGATTCTTTCTTGTTTGTGGTTTCAACCCAATTTGGCCTCTTCCCAGCATGCACTGGGCCACGAGACACCAGTAACAGCATTACGTTTATTACAGCCCTGGCTGCACGGTCGGGCTGAACTCTTTCTGTGAGACGTTTCACACGGATATGCTTTTTGTCACTCTATGCCCTTTATCACAGCCGAAATGTAAAAACGTCCCTTCATTGTGAAATCATTTCAAGGTTGCGTCCGCACAACGGTGGGTTTCAGACGGAGTGTGATTGATGCTTTGTGCCCATTACTGCTCTGGGAAGATTACAAGTTAGTCATGGACCACTGTTACACCACCAAGGGCACATACTGTAGTAAAAAAAAGTCTTTTCTACTCCACAGAGATTTTTTTCCCTTTTGAAAACGTCCTTGCGGTTTGTCTAAAAATCTGCTGTAAATGTTATTAAAAACAGATGCGGCTGTTAAGGGTGAGGGGTTTGAATATTCCATTAGCATAATGATAGAACGGCATCTGAATTCTGGGTACAAGAGGCTGTTCCCTTTTAGATGCGTGAGGCATGTCGGAAATGAGAGCCATTTTAATGCTAATGTGACATAAAGTCTGGCACTGGGGGTAAAATGCCATCTGTATGGCTGCATCAATGTGCCTTTCAGTACCGGCCTTGTTGGAATGGTGAAATGTTTTATATCAATCCGTCTGTTAAACCTGTTAGTTTACCTAAAGTAACGTCACGTCAAGTGAGTCTGACCTGGAGTTATTAAATATGGGAGCACATACACACTGGATTCTAACGCTTAATGGGAACATTTAAGAGAGTAATGGGTTTATACTGTACAAACCCCATACACTATCTCTAACCCTCACAGAAAACTTTATTTTACATTTTCTAAGGTAATTCTGTCTCATTTACAAGCTTGTTTCCTCATGGGCGCCTTAAAAAGGTCAAAATTTACTGATGTTCTCATACATGTGGGAACATACATTTTATATCAGCACTGCAACACGATAAAGGCAAAATACAGACTTTTTCTTGGGTATAGAATATATCACATTCTTTTTTTCACCCTTTTGTCCCCTCACTAGTTTGCCTAAGCAGTCATGTTTGTAAATATGTGACCAGAATCATCAAAAACATATTGGATGCGTTACAGTTTGAGATGTTTGTTGTTGTACAACCACAACCGACCTTTACTCTCGTATTCCTCCGCTTTTCTGCTGTAGCTTCAACCCTCCACAGCTCTCTGCATCTGAAAGGCATTTGAACCGCACGCACACGAGCGACGGCAGGAGTCGGCGGTGTCGAACCTCAGCTAGCATGAGAGAGGCACGTAGCCGTATTTAAAGACAGACTGCCTGCAGCTTCAGATGACTCAAGGGAACGAGAAGCGTGGCTTTTTACTGTTCGCTGTGCTCTGAGGAGCCTCACAGCAATAATCAAGGAGCGAGAACAAAAATATGATTAAGGTCTGATGCAAGTGAGAATCAGTCACCCTGACTTCTAAGGACGGTGGCGGATCGTGTTACTGAGGCATTAAAGTACTTTCTAAGAAATCATTTTGTGGTAAACGTACATATTGGGTTTAATTCTTATTAGTCACCCTCCTTTGAAGACAGGTTATGTTTTTTTCCTAGAAACGCTTTTGTTATGCCGGTTTATAGACTGTTCACATCATGAAAGGAAACGCTGAGCGGCCTAAATATATAAATACATCTTTGGTCAAAGGCGCAGGAGCTTAAAATGTTTGTCCAATCATTGCGTTCAGACCAGATGCAATAATAGGCTATGATAATTGCATGATGAAATATGTATTTGCATTCCTCAGCGAACCACATTTGTGTGTTTGGAGGTGTAGCTTTGGAGATTGCACTGAATGGAGAACAAGACCTTATAAAGCTAGGATACTTTTGCTAACCATACAGAAATTGCTTATCCTATCTATTATTCTACACCGGTGTGATTCTGTTCTTCTGTTTACAACAATAGATCCATTTTCTACTTCTAATCAACATTTTAATCAGACGTTCTTCACCGATGATCTACTCTCAGTCTTCCTAACATCTATTGTGGTCTACAGAAGAGATAATCATACCAGGTTTGGAATGACACAAGGGTGAGCAAATGATGACAGAGTTTCTTTCACAGCTCAAAATGCTTTAGTACACAAAGAATCAGATTTTCTTTGCTGCCAGGTGTGTCAGATTCATTTTTCTTTGAATATTGAGTCTCTTAACATATGAAACATCCACATGACTTAACCAATTTCTGGTCAAAGCTCTGGAGAACATGAGAGGAGACGCAAGCTTGCTTCATGAATTTTATTGAGTGTTTTTCACAACAGCAGTTTAATCTCGGGGGGCCGGCCCCTCTCTCCAAACACGTGAATATTAGTCACCAAGTCTGACCGACCTAAAGAGAGTCATGATAATGATAAAAGAAAAAAAAGACTTTATAAAGCTCATTATTCCTTTTGTTTTCATTCCCGTACTCTATAATGGAAGAAAAAAACTTTCCTGTTATGGAAAGATTGACAAACATAATCATTTCATTTTCACAGAATGAGGCACTAAAACACAACACACACACAATCACAAACAACCGCACTCGTGTAGCGCAATACGTGTCGCATATTCTGCAGCAGAGTACAGTGTGTGTGGAAATCAAAATCCTTTTCATTTAGACATTAATCTGTCACAGCTCTCCAGGCAGGACACAATGACCTCAGCACCAGGACCGCAGGAAATCACAGTGAGGCCTCAATAGAATTCATTTATAATTCATACTGGGTGCACATCATTTCGTTTTCTACAGCAGTGCCTTACAGAACCCCCTATAACCCTATATAAGGGCATGTATATAATATATATACACCTGTATATAGGGTTATATATATGTATATACATATATATGTATGTATATATATATATATACATCCTTTACATCTCTTTCAGGATCCTTTTGGCTATAAACATGGCAAACTGTTTTATTAACAACCATTCACAAAGCAAATGAAAATGAAGAAAATGAACATGGCTGGTATTAAACCGTGGATCAAGCGCTAATTGACAACAGTGAGATGGAATTTCTTAACCTTTTTATTAGCTTATATTAAAGGATGTTAACTGATGGAGCTGTTGTGTCTGCTTGAGTCTCTCTGCAGAAGCAGCACTCGCGGGACCGCCGCCATCGGCACTACAGCAACATTGTCTGAATTTGCAGCTGATCCCAGTTTGGCAAAGCGTAACGGGGTATTATACCAGCGCTTAATCCGAACACATCTGGAGCACGCCGGCGGCGTGCTAATCAGCTCCGAGAGGATTAGCATCAGGCTAGCATCGTTCCACTAGGCAAGTCTTGTCTAGTCTATCCAAAAGCCTTTACTCCATATTTGACTCCATATTCCATGTTTTAAGGAAGCTAGCGGGACGTGGGCAACCATCAGTCGGTTGAGTTTGTATGCTAGGTCCGTTTGCTACATGTCTTGCCCTCGCAGGTCTTCACTGATCGCTCCTCATTGTGCTACCAATGTTTTACAGTACAGAGTGTTATGTTGACTATACACAGGGGCTGTACTATAAACATTTAGGAGAACACACCCCCTCAAATGGCTTTTCCATGGTTCATTCTTAAATGGTTACATTCGTTACCAATTCTAAACATGAAATGACATCTTTGTCAACTGTTGTTCATGACATCTGCCTTGGAAATGACGTGAAACACAGAAGTTCACTACAGTAGTGAGACAGTTGCCCAGCTAACAGTTTATAAGAACCATTACAGTAACAAAAACATTATTTTGAATGTTCTAGGAACATTCACAACATCCAGGTTTTTAGATGTTATATTAACATTATTGCTTGGTTTGTAGAAACATTGTTCAAACTTATATCTGTAACCCTTTTAAAATGCTCCCCAACAACTCAGGAATAACGTTTTTAATATGCAGTACATGATATTAGAAAACATTCAACTGATACTGCAAGAGCGTTTTAATAACATTATGAGAAGTTTCACAGAACATTTAGCCACCCTCTGAGAACATTGCCTGTTAGCTGGGTATCTGTTACTGTGGTAAAATAACATTTTGTTATTATTGTATATACATGTTAGAGTAGCTTGTATGCAATTACTTCCTGTTGTTAACTTAGTTGAAGTGGTTAAAGTGAACATTAGTTATTAAGCACTTCAGTTTTCATACAAGTAAAAAAAAACTTTCCCAGCTTTCATTTTTATCCTCAAAATAACATGTTCCTCAAGTCCTGCTTTGTTAGCGCTAATGATTGACAGCAATTCAACGTGTGATCCTTTACAGACTGACCTACAGACCGTCTAAGAACCGAACGAAATGCTGTTATTTTCCACCACATTGCAGATGGAATCAATTTGAAGATTTAAAATATCTCCACCAGTTGGAGGAACCGGACACAGCTTCACGCCCGAGGCTCTGAATGTGGAATCGCTCCATTTCTGGGTTTATCATCTTGGAAGGTACTGCTGTGGTAATCTTGAGCAGTTGCTAGCTCTGAGGGCTTGATCCACAGCGCTGATGTAACCATCAATCAACCGCTTCATGTCTGGGGTGAAGGGGTCAAAGGTGGGCCGCCGCGCACCCGAGCGTTTAAAGTGTCCGTCCTTGTTGCACTCGGCGCAAAGGAGACGTTCCTCACCCACGCTGACGTTGAGGAATGCGGTGATGGATCTTAGCGTGGGCACCAGCGACTCCTGAAGCTCCTCATAATGAACCACCAGAAGTTTCTTCCCATAACGCAGCCAGTCCAGTACATGAGAAGCCCACCAGGAGGCATAACTGCCCACAAACTCCGGCCATTCTGGAGGAAGGAGGAGAGAAAGATGCGGAATTATATAACACACTGAACTGTGTGTACACACACATACACACACACACACCAAAAATGAGAGACTGAGAAAGAGACAGACAAAGACAGAGAGAGACAGAAAGAGAGAGAGAATGAGAGAACGAGAGAGAGACAGAGAAAGACACAGACAAAGACAGAGAGAGAGAGAGAGAGAGAGAGAGAGAGAAAGAGAGAGAGAGAGAGAGCAATATAGAGGGACAGACCATAAAATGTGCTCGTTCTACCTTTGCTTTTCCAGTGCTGGTCAGAGGCGTAACCGAGGTGTCCGGCACATTTGCGATTGAACTCGGCCATGAGCGAGCGGTAGGGGTTTCTTATCAACAAGATTGCTGAGTCATACATCTCTATGTCCCGCTGTCCGCTCTCATGCGTCTTCACGCAGATGGTCCGGCCGCTCTTCCAGTAATCTTTCTCACCTTTGAAGCCTGCGCAGGAGAAGGAAAGGATTGGATAAATAGCCAAGCGCATGTGGCGTCTCTCTGTCCAAACACATGCTTTCCCAACACCACATTAAAACTGGTGTTAAGACAAGCGCAGGCACAGAGACGGCCCTCAGGCTGACGTTTTGGGGCTCGGGGACGGATCTGAAAAGGTACCGTGACTTTCACAAGCAGGTCGAGTTCTTTAATGACTGAAAAACATGCTCAATAAAGTTTGCCATTTGACAGAACAAAAGGTCAGTGGTACCCACTAAATGCACACTGAGAAGTTTCTGAGAGCTCGTAGGAGCTTGAGAGGAAAAAAAAATACATGCACGTTTTTGAAAGGGTGAAAATGAGTTTTCACATAAACTGAGGCTTCACATCTTTGGCTAGTTTGTCTGTAATTAACAAAATGTTTGTTTTCAAATAAGTTTCCTGCTCTAACATGCCTTGCACCTGCCATTGGTTGTTTAACAGATAGCCCCGCCTCAAAACTCACACCATTGGTTGATCTAGTGATGCTGTGTTGCCCACAGTTGCCACAGTGTTTTCAGTGTCAAAATGTCTACCAGTTGAGAAACACGGATGCTTACACCAACAAAAGTGTGTGTTTTTTGGGGTACAGAGTCCCAAAAATGGTTCACTTACAGCCACCTCTGCATAATAACTCAGAGTTAAAATGTTTTTCCACGCAGTATGTGCTTAGTAATACAATTAACGGCGTGACATTGTGACGGCACATTAAACTTTGGTTTAATGCCCAGTTTTCATTACAAAAAACACTGCAGCAGTGCTGATGTGAACAGAAGGGCAGAAGATGTGGAGAACTGAAGAGCTCATTACAGAGATAGCCGTGATGATAAACATCCCATCATGCATTCATATCTTTCCGAGTGGCTGGATGCGTTTAACAAATGGCCACCGGTGATGATGTATGTGCTGCACGAAGCCCTAAACCACAAGGCAGTAGCTTTACCTCTGTTGTAGAGGGTCCCATCAAAATAATAACTGCCCGTGTAGAAGCCGGTGGCAAGTTCAATGAGATGTCGGACCCAGGTGTTCCCAGCACCGGGAAAACTGGATAAAGCCACCAATGAGCTGGACTTTTCCGGTAGAAACTTCTTATCCGTGCATCTGGAATCTTAAATGAATACAAAATGGTATTTTGTTATCAAAAAACCTGCATTAAATCTAGCATTTTATTGGACGAAAATTGTGGTAGATGATTGGTCAATACTGGACACACAACCGGTGTGTAAATGATTTCATACACTGAGTCTGCTTACATTGAAAGTCACAAACGTACAGCAGATAAAATGCTTTAATCATATCTGAGACTGAGAGATTTGTAAGAGATGGAGGCTAAACTAAGACAGTGGCTGTTTGGTGCAGGAGACCTTCACTAACATTATAAGTGGTAAAAATTAAATGACAGAAAGTGAATGATACAATGACTTCATGGTATCTCAGTTAGGTGTTAGCTACAGAATCACTCGCAAACATTTATCTTTGTTCCATTAACAGCCTGAGTATTTGTGACACTTTAAGCATGTATCGTTTACATTTATTCATTTGGCAGACGCCTTTATCCAGAGTATACAATTCAATTAATTCAATGTATACATCAACATTTAATCAGTACTTGTGTTTCCTGGGATCTTACCCACATCCTTTGCTTTGCTAACGCATTCCTGTAGCTCCACCAGTTGAGCTACAGGAATGCCAGCAGTCTCATAAGTTTAAAGTTTGTTGCTACAAAGGTCACCATTGCCAAATAATTCACTACCTTTAAGCCTGTTTTTTTTTCTCAAGACAAAAGCTCTACATGAGAAGAAACAAACGTTTAGCAAACGTATCTCACCTTGAACAGGCGTCTGGTAGACGTGGAGAAAGGGCTGCTGGGAAATGCGGGTGGTGCTGTTATCTGTAGCACAGAGTTCCTCTCTCAGCGGCTCATGGAGAGTGAAGCGTGGGGTGGTGAAGCCGCAGTAACAGTTCGGTTTGCTGACCAGAGCCAAAGGAAACTCCTGATGTTTGAATAAACAAGAGGTCAAACGTCACAATTTATGTCAGTTCATATATTCACTCAAATACAATATTCAACAAGTGTAATGAAGTTCATTCAAAGACATTTTATACAATATTGTGGCAGACAAAACCTGGATCATGTTTTAAAAAATCTTGGATAATTAACTTGTATAATAATGCAACTTGGAAATAATTCAATTCGTAATTACAAATAATTCACAAACGTGTTTTGAGGTGCCTGCTTTTTGATTCATTTCCATTTATGCAATTGGTAGATACTTTCATTTAAAGTGCAAACAATTTACCAGTCATGTTCCCTGGGAATCAAACCCACAACCTTTGCTTTGCTAACCCCATGCTCTACCAATTAAACTACAGAAACACTGATTATCTGTTGTCCTGCTGTCTTTGAACACTAAATGAACACTTCAGACTGACTGACACTACGTACTGCATGTTTAAGACGCCATTCCTTCACCCACACACCAAATTAACCATTTTAATTTCACATTAGCTAAACGTTTTTAAGCAATTCAATTAGTTTCTCCGCTATAGATGAGGGTAAATCAATGGATCACGTAGCTAGAGTTCAACAAAGCATAACCGACTGATAGAGAGGCTTAGAATTACACCAATCAAAGCACTGGACCAGCATGGAAGACCAATCACAGCGCAAATTCTTCTTTGGAAAACTGCTTTCTGAAAATATCTGGTATGCAACTAGCAGAGCAATAACCAAAAGCCGACAGGGAAACTGTCCAATCCGCATTAATCTAGTATTGATACAGTCAGAAAGCTGTTGGGCTTCAGAGCCGACGAGAATCAATTCACACCTGATCCATGCAGGTCTCGATGCACCACTGGGCAGTGAGGTTGGGCCGGACCACATGGACCAATGAGGCTGCCGTCGTGTCGTCTGGCTTTTTGAAGCAGCCACGATAGCGCACGTTTCTGTCTGAAAACAGGAATAAATAACGTCAGACGAGCGCCGTGGATCCGGTGCCAGCGTTCAGTTTATTGCTCTAAGGTCTAGAACGCTGGAGTGAATCAGTAATTAGGTACAAGATGTAAAAAAACCTTAACAGACCTTCAAAGAAACTTCAAACAGCTCTGAGTAATCAGGCAGTACGGATAATGAGTGAAAAGCAAAGAAGCCACATTTCACAGAAATGGGAAACTTCCTATCCAGGCTATCCATTAGAAATAAAACGGTTTTGCCTTCTTGCCGTAGCTTTTTTAAAATCCATTTGCTGAAACAGCTGCATGTTAAGTTTAGCAGCTTCTTCTAGCAACGAGATAAATGAATTTTCTCAGAACTCACGATCATTTCATTTGACTGATTTGATTCAAACATCATTTCTCATGATACTGAAAGTAGACGATTTAGAAATGGTACAAAGCTGTACGTTTAACACAACATACATCTGCACAATTATATAATCACGTTTGTTGGTATAGAAACTGTATGCATGTCTCACATCATTACCTGGCCTGCAGTACTTCAGCTAACAATTTTAGGTTGTGATAACATTTCCTTAACGTTACCAATAAATAACAAAAACTTAAACAGAAACATTTCAAATGGTAACAGTGAAACATCCAGTTTTTTGATTATAAGAATGTTATTAAAAAAAATTATACATAATTTTATATAAAAATGTATAAATATAATATACATTGGATTAAAAATATTCTACAAATGTTACTGCAAGAGAAAACTTTAAGAAAACATTAGCTAATGTTCTGAGAACATTCCCTGTCAATTGAAAACATTTACAAAATTATAAATAGCAATTACATTGCCCATTTGTTTAAAAACTTTGTGAGATCTTTCAGAAAACTTTCCTGTGAGCTGAGACAGATGTAAATATCAACCCACATCGAATCAAACCTTACAGAAGGGAAATAAAGGGAAACAGATTCGTCTCAGATTCATCAACACACACTGGCTGTGATTAAAACACGACTGTATCAGCCGATGTGTGTGCAGGTCTCCACACACAATAAAGCCTTCATCACCTCTGCAAACCAGCCCCCCTCAACCCCCAGAGCTTTTGTTTGCCTCTCCAAACAAATGAAGAGGCCACGCCGAACGCTGTTTGCTTTTGTTGGAGCACCTGATTCTCTGAAGGGCCGTGAATAAGATACAGCTACATGGAAACATTAAACAAACATTATTAAAACTGCTATAGCACAGTGAAATTGGTCTCTGGACTCAAAACATTACACTGAATTTAAAGAAAAATAAATGAAATGCCTACGCAAGTAAAGCACTTTTAAATTAAACAAAAATAAATTAATAACATTTGTTGACAAAGTGACATTTGTTTAACTAGCACATTAAAACTCATACAAATGGTTTGTCTCCAAATGTGACTGTATATTTTTTATTCTGTTCTTAGAACAATTATAAAGTATATAGAACAATTTTCTACATACTTAATTGCTTTTTTTAAATATGATCAGTTTCCATCATTAAAAGAGAAAATTAACAACATGATAAATGCTTAATCCAAATGGCTTTTGAGTACAGTTCTCTCAACTTTATGCTAACAAGCGTAACAAACGGCCCTTTGGAGACATTTTTAAAACTTTACATTACACTACATAAAGATCTTAAAACCAACAGTCTGAACAATAAGCAAACCCCTCGGAACAAGACAGTATTATTATCTAGAACAATGAAAAGTGTTTCCAATTTGGGTTGCAAAACATATGGTCAAGGTTTAATGGCCGTGTTTGCGAGTGTGGAGCTGGGCACAATCCAGTTGGCCCAAACTGCAGAGGGACACCGAGTCAGAACTGAGATCCAACAGAATGTGGAAGCGACTTGATGAAGGATCCAGTTTCAAACATATGGGCCACATCAAAGCTCTACTGACAGACTGAGGCTCACCTGTGAAAGCAGGTGTGTGTTCATGTGTGTGTGTGTGCCAACCATGTAGATTGACACACTGGCACAGAATTTGATTTTAGGGTACTACAAATGGGCAATATAATTGGCATTTAAATATTTAGCATGTCCTCAACTGACAGGGAACATTCTCAGAACATTGGCTAAAGTTTTCTGAATGTTCTTACATTAGTGCCTTACAGTAATATTACAGTTATGCCTTGCAGAACTTTTAAAATGTTCTATATCATGTATACGTAAACTGTTGTTAGTGAAAAGTTTAAAAACATTAAAGAATTAAGGTCTGAATAAGGTTCTTATAACCAAAACAGTAACTTTAATACAAAGTCCAAAAAATGGTTCAAAATTGTTAGCTGTGTTTACGCTATGCATTAACACTGAAAAATCTAAAAAATCTGATTAAAATTTTTTTAATCAGAGCCATCATTAAAATAATCATCGAGTCACTTATTACAAAACTCTCGTTCAAAAGAACGGATTGAACTTGTTCTTGGAAATGAATTAAACGTACAAACTCAAGTACCGAAACGGCACCAGACACGCTATTAAAACATCTTAAACCATCTCTCACATCCTACAGCTGTCTGCCGGAGAATGAAGAGGATCGTGACGGAAGTCTAATGATGGTTTCTGAAACCCACTCGCCTTATAAAAAGAATATTAAGATCGCTGTGATATTTGCGATATTGCTTAATTTGAAAATCACCAGCAAAATCATCTCTCATATATAGTGATGTGTGATATCGCACAGCTGACTTATCTCCCAGACTCATATCTGCCCGACTCTGACATATTGCTTCTTAAGACTGACATATGCATGCGGCAACACGTGTTGAGTCTGTCTCTGTCACGAGACTAAAAATGTCTTCCCTTGCAGAAGTGTTGTGCATTCCTGGCAAACCTTCACGTCATGAACACATATGTTCCAGTAAGTCTGCGAGGTTTGAGGTAAGTTCTGGCCTGCAGCGAGGTGAACTGAAGCACTCACATCTCCTCTGGCCTGGAAGAACCTCCTCCACCTTGTAAACGGTCAGACGAGACACACCTCCACAGATGGAGCCTTTCTCGCCTTTGCAGTCCAAATTGCACTCCTCCTCTTTCATCCGAGCACTGGTGATGCGGTTGCCACAGTAACACTCGGACCCATATTCCAGACCAGCAAACTGGTACCCGCTGCGTAAAACAAAACATTAAAAATCTAATTAAAGTCATACAAAAACCACAGATGAACAACCTGAATATTCATTGCTAAATCAGTTTAACCTCAGAACACTAGACAATGATACGCTTATGTTGTGATAGAAATATTACTGCAACACTAACTAATGTTATTTTCCTCAATTTCAGCACATTTAAAAGGTCAAAACCGACTGATGACAGCTAAATCTCCTGGACATGCCTCGTGCCACTCACAGCCCAGACCCAGCAGCGATTGTACTGAGGTCCAACAACCTCTTTCATCCACCCCAGCCTGTGAGCCAGATGCAGCCGAGGGGTTAACAGCTGGAGATCGGCCAGCTTACAGAGCCAAACATCTGTCTCCCCATCTCTATACCCCACAGATCTGGCCTAAGCCACTTTGTAGTGGCAGCCCATCACAGGTGCCCCTCTGAGCCATCATGCCATCAAGCCGCGTCTCACAGTAACACGACTGCCCTGGAAACTCTAAGCTATTAAGAACAGGCAAGTTACGGCTGACCCATATAAGTTTAACATCATTCTAACTGTAAAACAAAACAAATCCTTGACAACTAGTTTATTATTTAAAAGCTCAAGGACTCAGGAGTCGATATTTGAATGATATTTTATAACCACAATAATGTTTTATTAAATGTATAGAGAGTGAAGATCAATGCATGTGACATGCTAAACGTCTTTTATCATACAATATAGAAAAATTGTACAAATACTGCAATACAAATACTGCAACGTTTGCAATAAGAGAATGATTTTTATAATATTGGTGAATGCATTTTAATTACATCTTCACACAAATTTAAATCATTATTGTGTCACGCTGCACATTATTTAGCAAATCATCACATTTTTCTTCAACATGTGCCGCTGCAGTCTGTAAAGCAATAGAACAACCGCAGCCATTATTCTGCACTGTATGTTATTTAAAAAAAACAGGCCGGGTTTAAGGGTCTGACTCATCGTTCAATGACTCCAACAACAAGTTAGCTAATGGCTAACCGCACAGATCTTTCTCCATCTCAAAGCTTTTGTCCTCTGGCCCTCTTGACTTTTTGGGAGGTCGCGGGAAGGCGCAGCGCGATTCTATTCAAGCGCGTGTTGGCGTAGAGCTCAACAGGTATTAGCCTGCGCTCCTCTGCAAATTGTTCCTGCAATCCTCTGCTTGAAACGTGGCATTGGCGGCGTCATGGCAACCCAGCCGGGGACATTCTCACCGTTAATCTGCGGTGGGTATTAATCTCTCCATCTGAGCAGATGTGTACCTGCAGAAACAGAAGAGGAGATTTTCTTCCTGCTGCCCTCCTGTGAACCAGAATGACGTATGAGATCCATCTATTTATGCACTAGTAAGGTTCCTTTCTACAGCACATTCCCTAAGACTTGAACCCATGACTCTGTTGAAGAACTGAGAGCTCAAGTTATAAATCATAATTATAAACCTACCTACACTGATCTGGTATATTCTTCCTTTATTTTTAACCAACAATTACGCATCGCAACTTTAAGATAAACTGACTGACAGCAAAGAGTTCTTCTTTGCAGAAACTTTGCAGAACATCTGGCCGTCCGGCCTAAATTTAGAAACAACGCCAGTCGCATTATCTTGTGATGTAAACATAAATGTAATCTAATTATGCAGCATCAGGAAGCCGTCAACACCGTGTTAATTACATCACATCTCCTTGACAGGAAGTTCTTATGTCTGCACGAACAAAGAAGATCATCAAAAGTGTTCATGTTTGCTA
Organism: Yasuhikotakia modesta; assembly: GCA_036877545.1. Taxonomy (NCBI): domain Eukaryota; kingdom Metazoa; phylum Chordata; class Actinopteri; order Cypriniformes; family Botiidae; genus Yasuhikotakia; species Yasuhikotakia modesta. The sequence goes on along the minus strand of JBAJNP010001073.1, from coordinate 55,878 downwards.
ATAGACTATTTAGATTACACCTGAACACTACAAATGTCAACCGAGTAATTAAATAAGCTCTGAAACGCTGGGGGTAATTACAGCAGGTCAACCTGCCTCACACTTGTTCTCTGGTGGTCAATTATCTTCCGGTCTAAGATCTACAGATTGCGCCATCACTGCAGAGAGATCTTTCTCCACCACACAGTATCTACACAGCAAAACCCAGAGCTGTGTTGCATTATCTGGACCTGGTCCAGCTCTCAGCACGAGTTCCACCAGCTGGCATGAAGATCCACACTGTATGTTCTTCTCCCTAAACACTGTTTCATTATTTCCTGATTTAAGATGAGCATGGAGAAGCTGTCAGACGACAGATGCCCATCTGCATTCGCTGGCTCTGCCTCGTGTTTTATTTTAAGATGCTAATCGAATACCTTTCCGTGCAGGTGTCCTGACACAAGGTGCTGGTCATTTTTCTAAAGTCATAGAACACCAATCCTTTGAGGGCTCGGTCCTTAGCATCATCCAGGAAACAGCCGACGTACGTGCCTGTGTGAAGAGTAATGCTCTCATAAGAGATTCAAAACGTGACCTTTTCTTTTGCAAACAGATGGTGAGACTCTGCAGCACAGCTACGAATCGAGATAATTGAGAAAATAAAACTAATTATCATAAACAACCAATTTGTCATTCCTGAAAAGCACTGAACTCGCAGAACGTTGGCAAGCATTCTCTAAAAGTTCTATCAGAGTTATCAAAAATCACTCATGAGGTAGTTGAACATTTTGTCATATAGCATACATTCTTAAGTTGTTAATGGACTATTTAAAACAATTAAGTAAAAAATGCTTGAAAAATGTACTTATAACCAAGCAGTAATGTTAACACGTTATTTTAAAATGTGGACGTTTTGAACATTCCTAGAACGTTTAAAATAACATTAAGTTTTTTAATGGAAGCATTAGGAAAACATTGATACAACCTAAACAAATGTTGGATTACGCAGTCTCACCTTTGTGTCTGATCTTTCTCTTTGGAGTCACTTTCTCCACTCTAGATGTTTCCTGTTCGGACATCAGGCTGTGGAACCAGCGCCGCCTCAGATGTCGGATCTCCTGGTTCCGTGAGATTAGCCACTGTGGTCCAGCGTTGTCTTTTGACAGACCACCCTGGTAGCCCACTCCCTTTATCGTAAGCCTGGGTCCCATTATACCGTAACCTGTCCGGAGAGCGGGAGCCTCCAGGGACCTCGGAGGGGACGGCAACGAAGGCAACGGAAAATAGCTGCTCGTCCCACGTTGAGACACCACCAAACCATGTCTCTGGAGAAGCAGGACGCTTCCTGCCATAATGTAGGCCACCCCGAGAAACAGGAAGAGCATCTGAGTCCGTCGCAGGAAGCGCTGAAGCCTGTAAAAGGGTTTTGCCATGTTGCCTTGTCCTTGTCCTGTAGGACAGTTAATGAAAGCAAAGCTTGGTTCTACAGCCTCATGCCGTTGTCAGTCCAACAAGAAAAATTATGGAAGGTCCAACAACAGGAGTTTGTATTCCAGACAGCTCTACCACAGATTCCTTATGCACATTCCCGTTTAAAAACTCTTTAAGCGTGAAATTCCTCCGGCAATACGTCCTGTCGTTTACCTGCGAGAGGATTAAGTGAAAACTCGACTGTGGCGCTACATCCCTTGATGACAGAAGTACTTGTGGCAGGATGTTCTCTGAGCTCTCACGGCTCAAAGACTTTGGGGAACCTGGTGGGAAAATAGAAAGCGGTTAGACGCAAGTCAGAGCACATCTTTCACTTTTTTATTCTCAGGGATAGACCAGAGCGCCGGAGACAAGAAAGAAATATAGACAGAGAATGTGGCAGTTATTCTGGTACTATATCTCCATTAAGTGGAGAAGAGGTTTCGCTCGCTGGAGAAGCACTTGCAGTTTGTGTTTCTCGTCTTTCATTAAAAGAACACAACAGATGTGAAGTATGTAACGGGAGGACACAGTGCCTACAATTTTTCTGCTTGGAATTGGTTCTAGCTAGTTAGAGAAAGGAACGAGCAAAACAACATATTTTCTACACCAACCAGCCAGTAGGTCGTCTGAATGTCAAACCTACCAGTAAGTCAAAAGAAAACCTTGTATAATTAACCCAGTTACGGTTTCAGCTGACCACGATTACATGTTTCTTAGTGGGTCTTTATGTAAGACGGCCCAGCTAACAATTTTAGATTGTGAAAGGTTTCTGTAACATTTGAATTAGTAACAAAAACATTAAAAAAATTTAAAAATGCAAGACACTTAGAAAACAGTGTCAGTCATGACACAGCAGCAAACTCAATCTGCACAAGTGCTTTTAAAGATCTTTTTAAAGGTAAACTATATATACTTATATATAACATAGAATATTTATACTAACTAGTTTTCAGTATTCGACTAGTGGCTTACTAAACCATTACTGGTTCATTCCTCAACAAATACAATCACTCCTGCAGTTATTTTTCCTGGTTTGTGGTTTCAATCACCTCCTTTATCTTTTTAGCCAAACGAAACAAAATCAGGGTTCTTATCGCTAAAGTAAGCCAAACGGTTCCTGCAACCTGCAGCACTTTTCCTTCCACAGATTTGGAGGTTCTTGAAACTTCTTCAGCCCATTATTTCAGCTCCTCTGAGAATCCTTTTGTGTGGCACAAACTTGAAAAACAAGCTTTGTAACAAGCCTAACTAAACTGGGGTGGGCTGTCCCTCGATTCTATTCATTCTTGCCAATCAAACGGGCCCAGCTCGACAGAACCCGCCATGTGCCACACATACTCTCCCAGTCTTTTTCATCTAAAATATGTCTGCTGGGCCCAGAGAAGCAGAAAACACACTGGGCCACACATTGATGGGGCTTTAAAAGCATAATCACAAGACTATATGAGTGTGGGTTTGGTTTTATGTGCGAGACCAAAGAGTGAAACCAGCCAATTTTCTTCATTTCTGTCGTATTATTGAAATGTTCACTAATTCTTTTTTAGCGGTTTCATACTTTGAGGTGAAAACTATTCTTCATTCAACTTCACTATTCTTATTCTCAAAAGAAATTCTATTCTCTATTCTCAAAGAAAGATCTTTATAATGTATAATTGGTCCTGGTCCCAACTAACAGAGAACGTATTCAGAACACTGGCTAACATTCCCTCAAAGTTCATCAAAACCAAGTTATCAAAATCATCTTTTAATGCCATATATACAAAAAACATTAGCATTAAACACTAACATTAAACATTACTCATAAGTTGTTAATAAAATGTTTAAAAAACATTACAGATTTTAACAGGTTTGATTAACATTATTATAACCAAGCAATAATGTTAATACAACCATTAAAAAAATGCTGAACATTACAAATACAATTTTGCAGTTTATGTTACTTAATAGAAACATTAGGAAACGTTTCTATAACCCAAGACTGTCGGTTCTGCTAACTAAACCGTGTGTTTTGTCAGCGTACCCCTGACCTTGTCCTTTTAGGCCTTGTGTTGGCAAAAGGCCCGGATTTGCATAAAGATGTGAGATTCCGGGGCGGATTTTCCTGCCAAACACTGAAATGATAACCAAGAGGAGTCTGAGAGTGTCAGTCTGCCCCAGGGCTCATTATTCTTCAAGTTATGAAGTATGACTGACTGCAGTCTCTCTATCTCTATCTGTCTCTCTCTCCTTCTAACAAATCCATGTTTAAAGACAAGCTGCATGCATAGTTAACAGGGATCAGAAATAACAAACTATATGCGCCAAATCATACAAACATCTCTCACTTAAATCTGCTGCATAAACGCACTACCGCATAATCACGCAATACTGCAAGCCGTGGAGACAAATACTAAGCGAACAGACCATCTAAGACACAACAACATGTTTTCATAACCTATTCAATGCATTCATTCATATTATTGAGCTAGTTTACGTCTTTTATCACGTCAACTCATTCGTTAAAGGTTGCAACGCGGTATTATATTTCCAAACACACACAACTCGTACTTAAACCATAAACTCATTTCAGTATAAACAGATAGATGATTAATATGTTCCCAAACCGATTCATTTCAGTATAAACAGATAGATAAATGGATGGATTATAAGCGCACAGGTTTATTCACACCTGACGCTGACGTGCGGTTCTCCTCAGACGGAGACCCGTATTAAAGTTCACACACGTATTGCGTTTAAAACGCACGTGTCCATCAGTATTGCTTACAAATAAAAGACAAAAAAAGAAAAGAAAAGAAAAAGTTAACTAGTACTTACTTTAAACGTAGAAACGACGGACGCGTTCACCTGACGCTACTAAACGCGGGTTGGCGCGCTGACGTAACGTGACGTCAGTACGTAAAGCGTCCGAAATGTGGGATAATTACGATTGAGTTGGATTATAATCCTGACAGGAATCCCTGACAAATATACGGAAATATAGGGAAACAGCGACGTTTCTTAACTTCCGCGACGCAGACGCCTTTCATGCAATGAAAGGTAAGGACGATGGTGGCCAAACATATTTCTAAAGCGTATTTTAATGTCCAGTCATCTTACATTATAGCATATTACAGACATATTGCAAATATTGAATAACTACGGTAGTGATTATGTGGTCGTACGTTGAATTAAGGGAGAAAATCAGATATTTATTAATGGATTCGTTCAATTGCTGGCAGGTGTCTTTTGTATCATCGTCATAAATCGCAGAACTGGGCGCACAGGTTTATGGGATATCATAGTCTATAAACGACACGTCTCTGCTTATTGAATACATCCTTAAAAACTGACCAGGTGAATAAGCTTTAACAGAAAGCATTATTTAATGTAAGTCAATGTGTACTGGTGAGAATCTATGTTATTTATGTTCTCAACCAGCCATTAACTTTTCCTATAACCAGATGAAATCAAGCTACTACCATTAACTAGCTATCGTTCCCAACGGAGTGATGCATTTTTTTTGTTTCTTTAAAAGATGCTATGTTAAGGTTTGTGTTAGGGTTCATTTATTATATACTGTATGAAAGTTTGGCATTTCAGCACTTTTTTATTCTCTTTTAAATGAGTGTGTGTGTATGTGTGTGTGTGTGTGTGTGTGTGTGTGTGTGTTCACTCCACATGGAGAATTTACACTATAGATCCATTCAGCTGCAAATCTGAAAATATAACTGAAGTGAGGCTAGAATTGTTGAAGTTTTGAGTTTTTATAGAAGACCAGAGGGTCTTGAGCTTTGTGTACTTTTATGTTGTAATATTAAGTGGAATTAACTGAGGCCATTTTAATTAGTTGAATGAATGATTACCAATAAGATTCAGCAATTGAATGATAAGCCATTAACTACTAGTAAGTGCTGTTACATTTCAAGCAGAAATATATACATTTATAAATAGCGACGTAGTGCTATGGTCATTTCATTTGTACAGCATTTTCCATACAAAGTAGTCTGATAGCTTGGGGATGCGTTTCAGTGTTGCACGCAAATGTTATTGTGCTTTATTCGTTGCATTATTTGTTTATTTTGCTGGTGTTCTTCTGGCATGTGACGCGGTGTTCCTCATCCTGTTGAGTTTTCCTGGCTGTCTGCGGACAGCAGCGAGCGAATGCTGTGAGTTATACTGGTGCTCGCGTTTGTCTTCATCTGCTTTCCCAGCGTGTTATTTTATCACCTCCACTAGGGCAACCAGACCTCCATCTCTGAGGCTGATGGGACTGACACAGGAGCTCAGATGCTCAGGTCTTCTCATGTTTAAGCATCTTACCACCATCTCTGACCATCTGGTTGTTATGGGCTAAACTGTTAGTTCTTCTGAATACAGTGTTTGGTATTGCTTTGTTACAAGGTGTTGAAGGCTTTGAATTTCTACAGTAATAGTGTTGATTCTGAAGATTGTCACAGTGGGACAGCAGACATATGACAGATCCCCCGCTGCTCCTCCGGCCCACAGTGAACCCAATCTGTTCTACTTTAATATTTTTCAAGGCAGAGTCCAAGAAAAGGAAAAAAAGGTGACGCTATTAATCTGTCACAATCCGAAATGAGTTTCAGCCGCATCTTCTGTGTATTAGGATAAACGGTCTCTTATTTTCTTTAATGCTGCAGTCCACATATATACCGCAGTGCTAGCGGAGTCTCAGATTGTTTATACGCAGTGGTGCGCATTTCATATATTCATATGTTTTGGATAATGATGTTGCTCTGAATCACAGACCGCAGACGCCAGGCTTGAATAATCTAATCAAAAAGATATAGGCAGACGCTTCCAGCAGTTCTCTGATTGGCAGTCTGTCAGTGAATTTAAAATCGCAAATGGAAATTTCCCAAGTCCTTGTTTACAGTTTTGGGTTGTAAGAACGTTCCATTAATGTTTCCTTTCCTTAGAACACAATGAAGTTATAAAATTATTGTGGTCTAAGAAAGTTCTAGCAGTGAACGTTTGTCAATATTCTATGAATGTTTCTCTGTTAGCTAGCTTGTCATTTTTTCCTTTGGAACATCTAAATTAAAATCTTTAACAAATTGCCACACAAGTTTGCCAGTGGTGGTTATAAAAGTATAAAATGTAGTGGATTATTGTATGGCAAGAATAGCCGTCTGACACAAAAATGCTGACGTTGTGGTTCCACGTTAAAAAATAGCGTACGCTTTAAAATGACATGAGGTTCAATTAATAATGACAGAACCTGAATTTTTGAGTGTAATTCTCACATTAAAGCATCAAAATAGCACTCGTTTAATAATTTTGTAGAGAAGTAAAATAATAAAAACAAGCAATGTGTTATTGGGAAATTTATGTCAAGCCAGATTGTTAAGCAGAGTCTGCCAGTATTTTGACAACGGCGTGTCTGTCTGATTTGCAACACTTCAATTATTTAGGAATCGCACTTAAAGCTTTATCCAGATTCTGTAAAAGAGAAAATCTCTAGCTGTGGGCTGAGCTGCAGGTGGTTGCCAATCACATTATTTACAGCCTAATCCAACTATTGATCCATACTGCAGGCTTTGATTTTCCCACAGCGTCAAAAAAACTGTGTAAATTGAAATGCTTATTTGTTCCTAATCAGCTGATTTTGATTATCGGATCCTGTAATCGGATAAAGCTTTTGGCTGAAACGCCAAGATTGTTGTACGTGTTCTTGAGAGGTGAGAGACAGCTATCGGTGTATTGTGTTGGGAGTCTGCTTGTGTTGCTGGGTCCTGTCCAGTATTTACCAAACACTTAGAGCGGCAAGAGAGGAACGAAGATAAATTAGACGATGCATTAAAATTTTGTTAGGAATAGCCTGTCTTTGATTATTTATGCTTTGTGTTTCTTGAGGCACATTTACATCTGCAGATTTACAGCTTGGCTGTAAACAAGGCACTATAACTAAAATTCGCTCAATAAATGCTGGCTGAAAAGATGGCAAGTGCTGGCCCCTGGACACTGTTTATTGACCACTAAACTACAACGGATATGTGCACAACACAGTGTAGCTGGGGTACTGACACGAGAGTGCCGCAACACCCACAGACCACAGACAAGTGTGATCATTCTGTGGCCCTTTCTAAGGGAATTACACAAGTACTGGCAACCGCAACACACACACACACACACACACACACACACACACACACACAAATGTACAGTATTTCTCACTGGAAGGCATTGTGAAACTGTAGCACTATTTCCTTGTATTATGCAGGCGAGTGCATCTGTATTAGCAGCATGCTTGAGAATTGCATTGCATTTCAGGGAGTGTAGCCTAGATTATAATGTCTTTATTTATTCTGCAGCTGCAGGAAGTAAATGTACTGGTTTCAAGACTGCTGTAGTTCTGCACAACGCAACAATCACAATAATCAGCAGTGAAGCTGGTATAGAAATCATTTTTCTATAATCAAATAATTTTACAATGCCAAGTCGCTGTGCATTTTTAGAACTGGGTTCTAAACCCAATTATTATTTTATTGGAAGATTATTGGAACTGTTCTCCCGAACTGGTATAACAACGTTTCTTGGCAAAACAATCTGTTCTAGTGATTCGGACCACTATAGATTTGTGGAATCATGGGAAACTGACGGAATATAAGACCATGGCAAACTGTGTCATTGGGGCCATAGATAAAATCACAATTAACCTCTATGCATTTATTATTTACAAAAGGTTTTCCAGGGACACTGCGAGGGAAAACCTTTGAGCGAGGGACGCTGTAGTGACCACTGGTCGGCCAAATCATTAAAATTTAAAGAAGCCAGTCTTTTGCTAATCCAAGCAATCCCACCATGTTTATGTTCAATAAAACCTGAAGGATCTAAAATGACTTCACTTGCTTCCGTCGACTGAGCTTGAACTTAAAACATGTCTTACTGTAATTATTGTTCAGGGAAATGACCTTGTTGCTAGAAATGTAATCGCTTACTGAAAAACCTTTGAGGTTTTCTGTCAAAGTAAAGGATAAATTTAGGCTGGAGGCAAGAATGTTTAATATATAATACAGTTTTAGAAGCCAGCCACAATACTTCTGTCTAGGTGCAGATAGAAAAGTACCATAGAGACAGTTCTTTGACACAAAGACCTTAGATGCAATGCAATAATTATTATGTATTATGTATTCATACAACTGTACGGCACACACGGCTCCCCAGAGATTAGTTGGGCTGCCCCCATAGGGGGTAAATGTATGCCTCCAAAGGTCAGCCGTGATAAAATGATGTTGATGTGCGCGTGAGAGACTCATTAACAGTCAGTCTGGATATATTCCACTTTCATGGCCACGGAGAAGCTATAAGGATGAAAGATGAGACGGGAACCCTCATCAAATCCGGGCCATCTGTACGCACTCAAAAGACACATGCGACCGCAATTGTTAAGATGGGCTCGGCTAATTTAAGCATCTTTTTCACCTTTTATGACCAAACGATTGCATTTCAAAACACAAATCCATACGGGACGTTTATTACAGGGAAACAGTCGTGGTTCATCACAGCATTAAAGAGCAAACGATCGCATGCATTGCTTTTGAAACTGTTTATTTTTCCCATAATTCAGAACTGGGTTTATTATAATTACAGAACTGTGATCGCTTGTGAGAAGCACGTTTTAAACCCAGACAGTTCACATTGTAAGTCATCATTTTGATTCATGTATATTATAGACAAACGTCCATAAATCAGAAACATTATAGTGTCAATGCAATTGGGAAAAAGCGAAAAAACAAACGTCGCCCATTAACTTGCACGCCAGTTATTAAAAACAGACTGCATTCAATGTATAAACTACTCACAACACAGACCATATATATGTTTACATAAAAGTGATACACGGCATATGAACTTTCCAATACATTGGTTTAAGGCTATAAAACACGTTCGATCAAACACCAAAACAATATTTTTCGGGGGAAATGAACGCATTTATAGAAAGTATTTATCTTACCTTTGCAATGACGAGTCAAAATATTACGACATGTTAAAGAACGATGCGACTGTATTGCAGAAATCTTCACATTTGCTTTGGTTTTAAGACATTTCCACGAGCACGAGCATCGCAACAAGCATCTCATTCATCCGAGGCGAGCCGCGTTTTCACTCTGTTTCGCTATTTTGCTCCACTTGATGTGTGTCACTAATCCTCTTGCGTTTTCTTATTTTGCATAGCTGTGAAACCACTATAACAGCGATAATCCTTATCTAAATCCCCGCCGAGTCCTATTCGCTTTGCGGTCCCACGTTTGTCTGTGAACGCACGTAAGAGCACAGCTGTTTTTAAGTCGGACAGCGCTGCCCGTCTGCGCATGCGCCGAAGTCAAAGGGACCAGACCGCACCAGGAGGAGAGAGTTGAGACCACAGCATCACTATCACTTTCAAGGAAACCGTTAGTTGAGTGGCTTGGGGATGACAGATGTTGTTTAGGCAGAATCCTAAAACGGAAATGGGCTAAAAATATGGAGAAAGTGGTCAGTGGTCACTATTATAGTAATACACTTGGCCTGACCCTCATGCCCCCTATTCTGTGAGTCTCAGCTGAACCTGCTTATACTGATCTCAGAACAGAATGGTGGGACACCTTTATGTAAATGCTATAGGTATATGATATAGGTTTTTGAAAGATAGTATTTGTATATATTTGTGCTCGGATGGCAGTAGCTATTCACTTGTTTGGTCACATTCACGGTCAACAAATATCCAGAGCGTTTTGTTCTTTCACAGTCACTGAGGCTTGAAATGTGATGCATTCAGTGATATAGATGTAATGTATAATGAGAAAGAAATCACCTTTGACAATCACCACGTTTCCTTCCTGTTATTTTCAGGCCACAGTGCAGCTCATAGCAGATGTAGTTTTAGGTTCATGATTCTGTTAACGAGACTGTAAGCACAGAGAGCTCACCCGTCGCGCTCTGTTATCTGTGTTTTTCTATGAAGAAGTACCAACATATTTATCAGCCCTGAAAAAACACTGCTGCCTGTGTAGTCTGTAACACACGCGACGCCAGTGCGTACACGCACACACAACAAACCCACACAGACGCAAACTAAATAATTTATGAATTAATAAAGAAACAGTGGCTGAGAGAGGCAAGAAAAGAAATAAATCTCATATTGTAAATTAATGAGTGTAACAATCACTAGTGTGTGTGTGTGTGTGTGTGTGTGTGTGTGTGTGTGTGTGCCATTGTAACTGAACATGCTGTACAGGGTCCCTATAACTCAACTTGTAAGGTGAGGTGCTAAAATTGCAACGGGTTCAATTCCCAGGGAAAATAGAATGTTAAAAGATGTACAGTATAGTTTTAAGGCACTGTAAATTGCTTCAGAATAAAAAACATGACTAAAACATTATTAATTTTATTTACATTGAAATAAATGTTTTTAAAATGTTCCACGAACTAAGAATAATGTTTGTAATATTTGATCTGTAACGTTAAAAATATTCTACTAACGTTAATGTCCAAAACGTTTTCTGATAACTGTGACCGAACTTTTACACAACGCTAGCCAGCATTCTGAGAACGTTCCCTGCAGATGTACTCGCAAAACCGCACTGGGGAAAGGAAGGCAACTGTTGTTGTTGTAACTTAATGATTGTATTTACATGCAAGGCACAAAATGAATCCGGCCCATTTACAGCGGGTCTCAGACATCAGCAGAGGGGCTGAGAACTCCCTCTGCCACATCGCAGATAGAGAAAGAGATCAGATGACTGGCTAGATGACTAGTTTACACTGGCAGCCTCCTGCAGGGCCCCCGGCAAACATGCGAAGCAATTTAGGGGTCTTGAATTAAAGTCCGCTGAAAGAGAGAGAGAACGAAAACGTAAGGTTCCTGTGCTCGCACAGCCATTGTTTTCTGGTAGCACTTGACTGGATGTAGGAAGATAAATTGTATGCAAATCGATTGTGACGCTGATGAATGCAGTCTAATGCATGAAGGGTGGTAAGGTTGCCAAATCACTGTGGTTTGAGAGCTGTATGGAGTTTTTCTATCACTGCCACATGTGAAGTGTGTAGTGTCCACTTGATTGCTAAACAGGCCTGTACAGAAACATTACAGTCACTGCTTTTACCATTTATCCATAGAGTCATTTTATATATTTGTGTGAATTATGCACGGACATAGATATGACAAATGTATGATAACAAGACTACAATTATGTTTGCAAGGGTAATTGAATTGAGCCCAGATACTAATTTTTCAATGTGGGGCGAGTGCATAATTTAAGCCCCACCCACTCACCCCCGTTTATGACAAATGAGCTCATATTGAAGTCAGTTTTACACCAGACAATAAGTGTATTAGCATTCAGGAACCTGCTTGCGTTATCATTTACAATTTCATTAAGTTAAGATAAGCACTGGTGTAAATCTCCGTATCCACGGCGCTCGGTGCTTATGTTTAGCACATTAGCGGCGTTTTACAACGTAAGGGACTCATTGCTCACCTACCTGGTGAGACACGACCCTCGGGGGATATGTATTTTTTTTCTTTCATGATAAACCAGAGCGGCTTTAGAGGATACGCTCTCAGTGGGGGCTGGAGTTATATTAATTTGAATGCCAGCCCTCAGAAGGGAACACTCAAAACATTGAAAGATAACACGAATTTTGATATTTTCATCAAAAGAAGCAATTTGGACACACAATAGCATCTCACACAAGAGACTGAGATATCTAAACTTAATAGACCGTTGTGTTAAGCACTTTTGTAAGAATGCAAAGTCCTTGTCTGATGTTTCAATGACGGACAAACTTTTCCCTTGTGTTGTTCTTACATTTAACTCTTATTAATTCAATCTAGACAAAAGGGTCATTGTCCATGTGTAAATCTGAGCCAAATATTATTGCGCTCCCCTGACTATCAATGTCTCTGAAAATCCATTTAGTTCTGCCAGTTCTTCAGTTCCAGTATGAAAGAGTGAAAATGATTGCTGGCACAAACACCATCTCATGAGTACAGAGAGTTTCATTCTTATAATATTCTTGTCAAACCGACATTTCCGCCACTGTGGAGTTTGTTAGCAATTTTTCCAGATGGCCTGTGCCTCTTTTGCCACTGTTTGTGGACAAATTATAGACAGTATATTATTGTATTTAAAGTGGCAACATTAAAAGGGAACAAAATCAGTTATTGAGTGAGTCCATAACGGATGCAATGATAATCTTATAATAATGACTCTCTGGAGATATCAGTCTGGCTTAATTTACTTTCAGTGTATGTGAAGTAATGTGCAATTTTATGTTTCAGACAGAGATGGCGCTAAAGAGGCAAAACGTTACAGATTGTAGATTTATTTCTTCATCGATTTACAGGCCAATTATGGTAAATGTCAAATGCATTGTCCAAAACACAGAAAAATTGTGAAAATTTACACTGATTTGCTTACAATTAAATAACTCTGGTAGCCTGTATTTAAAAGCTATTTTGACAGGTGTCTAAATTCTGTTGTGTGTAAACACCCTCATTGCAACTTCACATTAAATGTCCACAGACTTTCCCTCTGAGTATTTGTTCTACATTCTCGCTGACACCAAAAGACAAACTTCAAGTAGAGACTGAAAGATCAGTCACTTTTTACTTGAAGGACTCTATTGTACTGTGGGCAGCTCAGTGATGTGTTTGTTCTGAGCTGAGAGAAACACACTTCTGATGGACCCGTGTGATGTTTGACTGAAAGGGAGCAGTGGGCTCCGTTCCGCCCGGGTTTGCAGTCTATCCGCATGGCTGGTTTTGGTACCGCGGTTCCATTTGTCAGTGGCCGCCTATCTCCCTTCAACACCTTCCAATCACAAAAGACCTGGGAGGCAAAGAAAGAGAATGGTCCAAACAACAACCCCAAACCTTTTCAGAAATACCTCAATTCCATCTGGCAGCATTTCAGCAAAGCTCTTTCAATGAATCGCCAGGCTTTATTCCACCATAAGCGAGCGCACGCGCACGCTAGCAAGAGAAAAGCAAACCGCTGAGGGTATATGATATGTGTATTCATCAGAATCTCTTACATTGTGTGAGTGCAATTAATCTGGGATTAGGTGGAACAAAGCGCAGAGTTAAATCCCCTTCTCTTTTAAGTGTCAAGACCCCATCATAGCTGAAACCCCCAGGCTGTGTCTTTGAGAGGAATGTTGTGTTTTAATAGCTTTTTCTTGGTGGATTACGCACCCAGGTGCTGACATGAAGGTGACAGAAGAGCCCTAGCAACTGTTTTGGAAGTCGTCAAATTATTCCAAGCATTTCTGTCGCATTAAGCATTGCATTGACTGTTTACTTGGCAGTAGACTAAACAAACTAGTGGTAAGTGCTAATCTTCTACGGCTAGTGCACAACTTCCTGCCTTTCAGCCAGTCAGGTATGATGACTGGACAAACGTTACGCCATGCAATTAATATTCTTGGTGAAAATGAAAGCATTATAAGGCAGGACAGGTGATTTGTTTTACAAGCATTTTAGTATTTTTGTTGGAAATCTCTTCACTTCCTGCTTGCAATCGATATGTAAAGTTGTTTCAATATCTTATGTGGAGGTTGCAGGGTCATAAAATATTAGTCCAGTCATTGCGTCATGGAGGCTTTAAAGGGCGTTTTGAATGTAAAGCTACCAAATTTAGCCAATTTCTTATAGTCCTATTTTTAAACTCCTTCGTAGTTTCCAATTCCTCTCCAGCAGTTTAGGACGGATCCAGGTTTGGCGTGTCGTTTTGAAATCAGACGCGGAGCATAAATTGTTGTAATGATGCGCTCGCCGTGCGCCCTCCCTCAGGTGCGTCAACGCTCGCGCTCCTCTCATCTGCTCTCTCCTCCTCCTCTTCCTCTTCCTCTCATCTCATCATCTGTGTCAGCGGAGTGTGGGCTAACAGCGGAACACGGCTTTTGATGTACAAAGAGCCGCGTTTTCTGCAACAATAAAGACAGAGAAACGCAACCACTCGTGCACACACACATCAAACGCGCATCGGCAGGTATAGAGGTGGTCCCGGAAACTCACAACTGTGGACCAGGTGTGAGACACGTCCAAGAGCATTAAAAAGCATTGATTCATCTTCGTGGACAATTTATTTATATATGTTAATTTGATTTATTTGGCGTTATTACTGTAAGATCAGGGCAGGTTACAGTGTACGTTGTTGTGCATTAAGCAATATGGCGCTTATTGGTGCAGATTTTAAAATGATTTCATCTCTCAATACGGCACCAGTCTCGCTTTCAGATTATTTCTTATTAAGCATGTGTGAAATAGTGGGTTGTTAGCAGTTGTAGTTATTTAATTTCTTTTATTCACAGTTTTTTTAGCTCTTGAGGACTTAATACTTAAATGTCTTAATGCCTTAAATATCAGCGTAGTAAAATACATTTTTAATGACTAATTGCCTAACAGCAAAGAAAATGGATTTTGTCACTTGGTGACCGTGTGAATTATAAGGGTTCATTTAATTCACAATGCAGTTATAATGTCAGTGTATCCTGTCAACCTGGGCTAGGCCTTGCAGTTACAGTTATATACATACAGGCACAGTGCCTATTATCCGTCTAGCTCTGCCATGCAGATTTATGCCTGATTAGGACCTTGTTGCCCATGGAGATTGACTCCCTGTGCTGTGACACGGAAATATCTAGTCATTTCTCACGAACTACAGAGAATAGCAGGTTTTCGGTGTTCGTCAGCTGTCTGTAGACCCGAGAGCTGAAAATAGCTCGTATGATGTGCTGATGACACCAGGCCCAAAGAAGAGAGTAATTGACATAACTCTGTGATTACTGCCAAAGCACCGGCTGATAAATGCTATGAGCCACTAATTCCACCTTCCTGTAGACCCACAATGTTTTTTTCTGTTCTTATAAATTGACACGTTACCCAAGCAAACGTCTTTGTTAATTTCATATTATTTTTAAACTGGAGATCTCGTACAGTTGCTATTTTAAACATGCATACGGTCATATTTAAATGCAGAATAAACCGTTCTGCATTCACACGCATTAAGATATTGAATTATCGTGGTTTTCTTCAAAGGAACACTAGCTCATTAATTTTGCAGAGCAGATCAACAGTGGACCATGTTGACAGTTTCCTCTGAGAACTTGTAGGGATGTTTATTCACATGATTTCTAAACCGATTAAAGCGTCCAAATGTATCAGTTCAACTATTAGCATGCGTTAGGTTTGCTTTTTTAATAATCGTTTACATTGAAACTGGCGTGTCATTTCTGGTGTGTCACGTCAAATATTATTCTTATTCTGTGTCTTTATTGACTTTGCATGAAATATTAAGTTTATAATGTTTGTAATTATATTTGTTAATAAAAATATAATATTTGATAAACGCATACCTTTGATTGCTAACAAGCTAACATTTAAATAGTCATTTCTGACGTTATGCTAAATACTATGTCAGAATCAGAACTGAGCCGCAGAGACAATACTGTTGACAGGGAAGTATTTTCCAGTCCAGTTTCATCTTAGGTTGTTGACAGGCCACTTCCTGTAAACAGTCGGTTCTGTTGAGACATGCTTTGACAGGTGCCTGGATCCGGACCTCGCCGGTGTCCGCCCAGAGGCAATCAGAACTAACCCTTACACAAACAGCCTCTCCAGCATGACTGATGGCCATGTCCAGTTCTGGAAAACAATTCCAATATTTCTTCTACGCTGGATAAACTGGATTATACAAAGAGCTCAACAGCGGGAGATAAAGCAGCCAGACACTGGGAACATGACAGCGATTATAACCTTTCCTCCATTTTCTATCCATGTATTATAGATTTGGACTTGTATTAATAATACATAAGAGGAACGCAGCGAGTTTGACCTCTTATCAAGCAACGCAGTCTTAACCTTGAGCTCTTGTCAGCAGAGTGTGTCTGTAATTTGTAAATAAATTGCATTGCATTGGAAAGGAAGTAACATGCAAAAAATGATGCATGTCAAAACTAATACCGTATTTTACTGCTTAATCTTAATCCTCACAATATTTTGGAGGGTAGCTGCGATTTTCCTGCCACAGGCAGGCAGCCAAAAAAATTCAAAAGGTCTTTATTCTTGGAGCAAAAAACAAGAATCTCGCCAGGATTTTCTGAAGGCCAGATATTTCTCACAAAAGAACGTTGTGTAAAGTTCCTCTGCATACGGCGCTCATTACCGGCACAGCCGCCCTCTCTAGTCACCTCCGTGTTTGTATCGTTTCTGTCTGACATCACACACTCCAATGCATCCTGGAGAGAATTTTTTTATGCAATTAAAATAATGTCACCCTTCAAGTGGACCCGTCTCTGCATTAGCAAGCCTTCCTTGAACCATGAAATACCCATTTATTACAGAAACATAAATTAAATTCCTCATTCCCTCGCTGTTCTCTCTCTCGCTGTTCTCTCTTTCTCTCTCTCTCCCCTTGTTTCCACAAGTACGCCTAAAAACCATTCAGTGAACACTTCAGCTTTACTGGTGTAGGGCTTGAGAGTCCAGCCATGCATTTGATGGCAGTTTAACCGTTATTACTGCGCCGGCGTCGCAGGCTCTCATGGGAGAAGCGATGAGCAACTCCTTGGGAAAATTCCGACGTAATGAGGCTGACATTCGTGGCAGGGGACCTGTAACTGATTGCTTAATGCATGCAGATGAAATGTTAATGCGAGAGCCGCGTGTTGAGAGACAGCACTGGGGCGCTTTGTTTAAAACTGCCCGCCCCACACGTTCCCCAGCAGTGACAGCGACAGCTCGCAATTAGGGACCTTAACGGATGTGTCAACACTTAATGTCAGGAGATGACAACCTATAGGTGTTTAAATTGTCATTGGACAGGATTTTGGAAATATAACTGAAGCACATTTAGGGAAATAGGCTCAAGTCATTAGAAACCATTTGTGAGTTTTTCTAGCCATGGATTTAGCCACAGAAGTTGACATGGCATTAAAACTGCAAACAAACAAACAAACAAACAACCTGACTTACTTTGCCTAGCATATACTTATATCAGTTTTGTGTTTATGAGTATAAAACTAATTGCAATGAAAACAGACTAGACCAAACTTTCTTTTAACACTGAAAATTAACCTTTTTAATTAAAAGAGTTTGGATTTTTTATACGGTAAAAAGTAAGTACACACCAACACGCACGCACACAAGTACAACCCCTTTGATCCAGTTTGAGTGCCAGAACCAAAAAGCAGCTTTGAATAATAGATAAAATTATAGATAAAAGGTGTGACATTTCCTGTGCCATTCTTCTCCAGTGTTAATAAACGGCTCTAATAAGAAGGTGACCTTTTAGGAAAAGATTTGTAAATGTCACAAAGCAAGACCCTCTGTATGAAATTGGCACCTTAAACAGAGCGCTGAGAGGGAGGGCCGAGCTCGTTTCACAGATGTCACGATTAGCAATTAACTAAAAATATAACGTGCATCTGAATAGACAACAAACGTAATTAAAATCTCACCGTGTTTTAAGTCACCTTTATTCTTGGCTCTTTTGAGTTCTTAAGGCCTGTATTACACAGGCTGCGTCTTATTCACAAAACGCAACACTATTTGTGTGCTAAATTTTACATTTGTGCTGCTACTTACATTAACGTTTGCTACGTGTGCTAGTGCTACGTTTACATTAAACTAGCACTCCATGAATCTGGATTTACATCATTTGTTTATGTGCTGAAAAAATGCAACTTTGTGAATATCCCCGTGTTGTGTTACTGCTTTTATATAGTGGCTGTTCAGTAGTTCATGTGTCTGAACTGTCTGAGAAGTTTTTATTCTGTCTCCACTTGTTACTGAGTGATGAATATTTCAGTTGTGTTTGTTTGACCTTCATCGCTTGTGAGCGGCTCAGTGACTTTTGTTTCTGTTGTGTAGTTTGACCGGAGAAGGTCATGAGGGTTTTGGTGTCCGCGAGGGGCTAACGCAGAGACATCTACTGGAGAGGCTGTAATGTAAGGTGAAGGTTTCAAATGCACCCCTTTGCTCCCTCACGCCATTGGCTGAGGCAGTACTGCTGTGTCAGGACCGCTGGAGATGTTTGGGCTGTGTTTTTGTTATTGTCTCTAAACTCTGATGACTGGAATTTAGGAGATACTTGCATAACAGGGAACGTTCTCAGAACGTTTTTTAAACAGTTTTTAATGTTTGAACATTTAAACAATTTTTGAACATTTTTACTGAAATGTCAGTCTATGAACGAAGAATGTTTCTTTTAAAAATGTTCAAAAATTGTTGTAAAAATTATTCAACTTTTTGAATAACGTTTATGTAACCAATAATGTTAATACAGCATCTAAAAATGGTTTTGAAGATTCCAAGAATATTCAAAACAACATTTTTTATGTTTTTGATTAACATTCTTGCAGCCTGAATTGTTAACTAGATCCACTGTCTGTATAAGCACAGCAAACGGTTTGCTAACACCACACGCTAAAGCTGGGATAGAAGATTGTAACATCAAACATTTAATTTTTTTATTTTAATGAGGAAAATCTGCAGACAAATCATCTGAGTCTGCACAGGTTTTAAACCCCTCCCAGTGTTTTATCTCCACCTATAAAAAGCGTGACATATGCTTTCTACATCCACTTTGGCTGTCASACTTCAGAACTCAAAGCCGACTAGGCAAAGGGCAGCATAGGAGAGATTGTGCTTCACTCTGTATGCATTTTACAAAGCCGACTGAATACTGCATCTTATTCAGTGTGTTTGAGGTGCTTGTTTGTGTGGAGTCTGTTGTTTTGGGCTGCTGTGAAGTTAGTTTTGGGGATTACTGCAGAAAGTAAAAATGCTGCGAGTGTGAACATGGCTGAAGATGAGACCATGTGAGTTTTTCGGTGCCTGTGTCCAAGTTTTGTTCTCAGGTGTGAGGATAACACCTAAAGAGAGTCTGTGTGTGTGTGTGTGAGAGTGTGTGTGTGTGTGAGAGTGTGTGTCTGTGTGAGTGTGTGTGTGTGTCATCACCTTCCGTTCCAGGTATTGTGTGGGTAGGTGACACAAAGATATTCAATGTGCAGCTGTTCCCCTCTCTCTCTCAGCTGAAGCTGTTAGGTGTGGATGTTATATCCATATATATGAATTCTACATAATATACATGTACAATAATAATAAAATATTTACATTAGTAAATTAAACAACATTTAATATTATACCTTTGTGTTAGGTATAGATCTGTATACCGCTATATTTGCATTCAAGTAACGTTTATAAAACACTTTTTCGGCTCTCTGAAACACTTCATTCTGATTGGTTTGTATTTTTGCGTAATGACAGCCAAACTATATTTTTGACCGTTGTCCCTGGCAACCAGTTTCCTACACTATTCTAGCTGTGTCTCAGATACAGTAGCTTTGCATGTTTTTTCTTGTGTAATAATTTCCATCTGTTTTATATGCAGTTATTTATTTATTTGTATAAGTAGTCGAGTTTTTTTGCTTCTCATCTGGGACCTGATTTCCTGTTGGGGTTTATTTTGCAATAACATCCATCTGACCATCATTAGCCATTAAATAATTGTGTGTTTGTAACTCTCACTCTGGTTGTGGTTCATTTATTATAAGGTGTGCATAATGTTGTGTAGTTCAAGTGTGTGTGTTTGTTGATCCTTGCAGCATGTACCTTGTTTTCAAGCGGTTTGTTTTTGCACAGTCTGTCTGCTGTGTGAAGTGAGTCCAAAACGAATAAGAACACATCACAAATACACACACATTCAGAACACAGCACAGCACACATAAGGTCCATAGTGTCTGAATATTTTTACAGCGAATTTCGGATAAACACAGCTGCTAGGGTTTTATGCTCATTATATTTTCTATCCCGTAACCCTGGCGCTAAAACGAACCCTCGCAAGAAACCTTTCAGAAACTCATGCCTAAATGCAACGATTGAGAACATTCAAAGTAGATTCTCAGTAAGTGTGAATTTCCTGCATTGAGTGTGAATGAAAGTGGGTGTCAGTGACTCATCTCAACAGCAGAAAAAACATGTGTTGCTCTGTACCACAGCCTCACAAACTCGCCCCAAACGTATGGCGATGCTAACACTGTTCGTTCTGAAGACTTTGGCTGTCTGTCGTTTATATACAGCATTCGTTGTCCCATCAGTTTGTTGTTTTGGATAACAGCTGTACTTTTGACCCTTGTATCTCTTATAAATCCTTAACACACAATCTCTCAACAGACATGATCCAGTTAAGTGATGGTTAAATGGAACAATTGCCATTGTATTTGCATTTTGCATGAACTGTATGTTTTGTGCTTTGAAATGTGCAATTAATAAACATGCAGACTATAGCCAGTGTGCAGGGTTAAACAAATGTACCAAAATACTGTGTTTTAATGATGTAGACATTGTGTGTGTAACACACACAAAAGATCTTTATACTAAATAAAAAATAATGTAGCGTTTCTTTTGTTTTTATGTTTGAAGTAACTTTTTTTACAGATGTGAACAGATGAATGAAAGAATGAGTTTTAGGTACATCAAAGCAGTTTTGCTCCCCCCAATTTATCCAGTACCTCAAAATGTCTCCAACATTTGGGGAATATGATGCTTATAATAATAGCGGGTCGGCAAATCAAATTTACCTGTCTGGAAACGGAATTGCATTGTCGCGTTTTTATTGCAAAGCGCAATTGCTTTTTAACGAACTCTGAGGGGCTTGTCTGCATTTATAAATTGCAGATTGTTCAATTAAATGAACTTTTCTGTGTCCTGGAATAATTAAAGGAAAACAATAATTCCAGTTCAAAAAAATTGATTATAATAGCTTTTAAATTAAAACTTTTTATTGTGTCTTTTTAATATCTTTCTAGGGGCTGTTGAGATCATTTCAATTTCCACGTTTATTTGCAATGTTCTTGCATGTCCTGTTTTTCGTGCTAGCAGGCGGGAAACGTAGCCGGCCACCGCCACACGTTTCAGGGTCAGTAGGTGTTGATTTCCTCTCCGTTACAGCCGAGCAGACGGATATCTGCTGATGAACGTACGTGAGGCTGGAGATGGAAGATGAAGTGTGAAAATCCGACCTGTGGGAGCCTCACAGCCTCAGAAAATCAATATTACTTTCCTTGAGATCCTGTTTCTCTCAGCATCTGTAAGCTATGAATTCCCATCCCTCCATCGCAGAAAGACTCAGACTGTGTGTCTTCCCCTGATGTAATATCTGTGATATTTACTGTGGTGTGGTCATATATGTGGAGAATGAACTAGTGAACCGGTCTCTGCGTGACTCACTGACTGTAATTGCTGTTGTTCAGTCACTAACAAGCAGTTTCAGCGAGTAGAAGTTCCACCTCAGTTCACACTGGTTTTAGGCCCAACCCAGCTAACGGGGAATGTTTTCAGAACGTTGGCTTACGTTCTCAAAGTTCTAGTTGTCAAAATGCTGCAGTAACGTTATTGGAAAGTTTTTAACATGTATATCAAAAATGTTGTTCTTCAGTTGTTAGTGGAACATTTTTAAAAGTTATATATGGAAATGTTTGAATAATGTTTTATAGAGAACCAATAATGTTAATATTGAACATTTAGAACATTTAGACATTTAGAACATTTAGAAAAACGTTTAGAAATTTTTGGAATGGAAACATTAGGGAAACGTTCTCACAACCTAACATCAACAGCTGCGTAGAAACCCCACCTCACGCTGTTAATTTAGGCCCAGTATGTTAAAAAACAGCCAAAAGCCTCACGCAAATACTCTTCCATCATGTCATATTCTCCCATTAGCGTTTCGGCCTGTGCGCCGCCTCTGCCTTGGGTATAAGTCGGAGCATATTAATCCAGTCAGGTGGAACAAAAACGACACCGTGAGCATTGCTCAGTCATGGGAGGGCGTCAGGAGATTGAGTTCCACTGTGACTCATTACTCCGCTGCCCGGCGCCCCCTCAGTCTCCACTGATAAGGACCGCTCCTCGCGTCACCATGCCTGGCTGGAGTAATTGGAACACTGAGGTTAAATGGCCACACAGACTCAGGAATAGAGAATTAACTGGATATTGACAACGTTAGGGTCGGTCGACTCCAGAGGCTGAATGTTGATTTTTGAGACTGTGGTTTGCCTGAGAGGGCCCCAAATATCATAGAGAAACTAATGGAAAGACAAACTTTTATAAATTGTGGCTCAGTAAACACGGGCAACGATAAGTGCTGTATTTTTGTAGTCAGACACGCTTTGGCAGTACTTTTATCACAAAATCTATCCTGTTTATTATTTTAGTTTTTTTATAAAGATACTGGCCAGTAACTGATCAAGCTCGGTAAAACCTGACACGGCTTACATAAAACAAGACCTTAAGTATAAAAAAATGCTTGATGTTTTTTGATTTCTTTTAAACTACTGCCAACAAGGCAAGAATGAAAGCGCCGCTGAGACTGCCAGCATTCTCCTTGTTAGTGGCTGCAGATAAAATGTTTCACCAGACAAAGAATCTATACTCTGCTTGAGAAATTAATGACTTTCTTTGAAAAGAGGGTCTTGGTGTTGTTATGGAAACCACCTCCTCAAGAGATGCTAATAAGCTTCAGCCAAAGCATGTGTAAGTTCTTTAGCATAAAAATAAAACCTGATGCTGTCTTAATGCACTACATTTTAAACCTGTTGTGGCAGGTAACTAAAAATAGTTCTTACAAGAAGTTACAAGACTTTTGTTCACCAACAGGGTTTGATGCTAGAGCCCTGATCTAGAACTGATCTAGAACAGAATTTACACACCGGAAGTTTCGGTTTAAAGCTGGAAAAATTGATTTCACAGTGGCACCTGAAACCTGTTGGTCTTCAGCCAGGACGTTCTACCCACCCTACAGGAAACTGTCTCAGAACGTTGGCTAACATTCTCTAAAGGTTCTCGCAGTTCTCAAAAAAGTTATGTAAGTGGAATGTTTTGTTAACTTTATATAAAAATATTTAAAAAAGGTTCTTAGGAAGTTAATGAATTTCAAGAACGATTTAAAATAGTTTCTCATAACCAAGCAATAACCTTTTTTTAAAAGTAAAAAAAGACTATTCAACACAAAATTGCATTCTGTATAATTAGCACAGATAATTAAGTCCACTATGTAGCAAGCTGCTCATTCAGTTTACAGACAAATATAGTCACTTTTTTATTTAAAAAAATATATAGTTTTACTATTTTGCATGTTTGTGTTTTGTATGATATTCAGATCACAAATGAATTGATATGATTGATTTTTTTGTGTTTATAATCCATTGACATTTAGCTATAAACTGCTGTAGGTGAAGCAGGGGCAGATATTGACCACTGAAGGTGTGTCGAGAAGCGGAGATATAAATGCTGCTGATGATGGCAGAGGTCCAACACAGTCTCCACTAGGAGAAAATGAGCCTCATGCATATGCATGAGACGGGACCTCAGGTGATGAGAGGCGCGACCCAATTGGAGACAGTAATGATGACATCATCCGTAATGATGATGTTCACACATTCCAATAACCTTGATTGTTGCGGCAGTTTTTAGAGAAAGATCTTTATCATATTGCCGTGTAAAGTAGACTTTAAAGAACTACTGACCATGTGAAGAATCGTTTGCATTAATCGATATTCCCCAGCTTACAGGAAACGTTCTCAGAATGTTGGTGAAAGTTCTCAAGCCCTCAGAAAATGTCCTTGCAGTGACATTAGTAGAACTGTGTTTTAGTGTTGTATTTAAAAACGTTATTTCAAAGTTAGTAGTGGAGCATTTAAAACATGTTACAGAAGTTTAAAAAGTTTGAATGACGTTCCAAGCCATCACAAAACGTTAGAGAAACGTTCTTACAACCTAGCTTGGGTTAGGTTATAGATTATAGGGTATGTTGTGGGGTGTTTGTTGTTGTTTGCTTGATATTTTGGTTTGATATAGACTCAATTTTTGTCATCAATTTGGAACGACACCTGTGGGTCCACTGACTCTTTGCTTTTTAGAGGACAAACATTCAACACTCTGGCCCAGGGCTGAATTTCATGACTGTACTTTTTTCCTATATTGTTGCTTACCTGTAACCTTTAACAACTGCGATTTATTGTCAAGCCCATATGGGCTAAACCAGCTAAAGTCCTTTCCTGGTAACAGACTGAAGAAAACTGTGTCTACCTCCAATTTAATGGTTTAAAAATAAACTCCTTTTATCTTCAACGTAGGACCAGCATAATTAATTTAAACATATTTTTATGTACTAAAATAGCACTTTTCAACTATATGTTAAATGCCCTGGTTGCCATGACAACCTGTGGTTATTCACCCGGTCTTAGAATTAAAGATGAAAATAATAGCACTACATACTGTATGCAAATCTGAGGCTGTGGTTTTTATTTTAATTTGTTCATAATTCTTTGTCAGGAAAATTGTGATGCGCTGTTTTGCATTCCTTGGAGTGCATGTTAACATCTATAAGTGGGAACACTCGGGGTGTGTTAAGGATTTGCATAAAATGAATTATTAAACACATGTTTCATATATGCATCAAACTGTATTACTGTAGGCTATAAATAGTTTCAAAGTCTCAATACATTGTGTTCTGTATTCATGCAAATGTTTAAGTACAAAGTAAACGTTTAATTTTTTTCTTAGATGTTGTATTAACATTGTTGCTTGGTTGTAAGAACATCAAACAGTCCACGAATGAGTTCATCATATATAACGTTTAAAACATTTTACAAATGTTACAGCAAGAACTGTTATTGATAACTTTGAGAAAGCTTTTAGGAAACAAACTGCAATGTTTTGAGAACGTTCCCTGTTAGCACAGGTGTCTCAGGGCTGACCGATGCGTCCCTAAATGAGCCCTAACAGCTCCGGCTTGCTTAAAGCCCTTCATCCGTAAAGCCCACAGCCCGAGAGCACACCTACACAAATTGAAACGGCTCCGATGGTGGCAGGCGCCTTTGTGCTTTAAGAATCGACAAGCGTTTTCTGAGCTATCCATCAACAGCCCTGAATTCTTAAACAGAGAGAGTCCACTGCATCCCTCCCTCAACGCTCACCCATATCTTTGTTATCTGGAAGCTGCTTTCATTACAGGCGCCGTGAAGTGATCTACGCTCTGTGTAGTGCATTATTTCTGCCTCTGCTCTTTAAATTACAAGCTTTGTTTTTCTGCATTCAGTTTCAGTGCCGTGGGAGGTTGTAAAGGAAGTTCCCATTAAATGACCTGATGAGTTTCCTGTGTTCTATTCAGGCTGGTTTTATATTCATACATGAATATAAATACATATGAATATGAACATTCACACATTATCACCCCCAAACTCCCCTTTTAAAAATAGCCAGTAGTTGCGTAGTGTATCAGTGATGACCCACGATTTGCTACTTGATATTTGCTGCTTGAGTCAGTTGTAGGTGGTGTGGGAGGGGCGTTCTAGTTTTAGAGCATTTGATTGGACAGAAATGTGTGGTGTAATGTTAAACATAGTAAAATGATTTGTTATATTGATAAAAACTTCACATTAGTAAAGCAAAACATTAGGTCTGTATGTTTTAAGTGTGCACTAGCAAAAGAAAGACTTTGCTAACATGTATGCACTATATGTGCACTAAACTATTTTAATTTAAAAAGGATTTTATAGCTGTATTTTCATCTTGTGCTCTTTTTATTATTATTTATTAATTTATTATTCATCTCCATTTTTTCACATAACATATTCATTGTCTCTTCCAGTCAGTTTGGGTTTCAGTGTTTGCAAATCTACATCGCCTCAAATGTCACCGTTTCACATCAAGAAATGCTTGAGAAATGATGATGCAATGCAGAGGACAACTGAAAAGATGTCCACTTGATTTTTTCTCACTCTTTTGTTTGCGTGTGTTGTGTTGTTTATCATGAACGCAGGACTCGTCTCTAAGCCAATGGCAGTGTGTGTTTGAGTTCATAGTCATCAAGCGCTGAACCAGGGAACTCGTGTTCACAAATGACATGGCCTAGATTTCCTACAAAACATCCCAGGGCGACCAGATGAGGAAAGGAAGCGTGTGGAATCGCCTGAAACGGCTGACCCACAAGCCCAACACGTCCTTCACATGTGACGGCGCATCTCACTGCCACCTGACGCACTCTGACAGGTGTTGATTTTTGGCTTATGGGAGTTCTGCAGACTACAGTTTATTTGGACCTTCCTGTATTTACACATCAGACAGGTTTAAGATTTCCGGATATATAAAATGCGTTTCTTTCATGTGTCAACCGGAACACGTTTTGAGACGACAACCAAAATACAGTCCTCCGTTGGGAAAGATGTAGCTAACAATTTTGGGTTGTTTAAACGTTTTCCTAACATTTCACAGTCAATAAAACATATAAAGCATTATTTTGAAGGTTCTAGGTCCAGTTTTTAAATAATGTTATATTTATGTCACTATTTAGTGATGATAATGTTCACATATTTAAAATTCTGTAAACATTTTAATTCTGTTTGTTTTAAAACATTCCATTAACAACTTAAGAACATTTTCACGTATGTTATATAACTTCTAAAAGTTTGAGTAATGTTATTGCAAAAGCCTTTTTTGATAACTTTAAGGAAAGATTAGCCAATCTTGTGGGAATATTCTGTGTTAGCTGGGAAGCTAGCTTCTTCTCTAGTTAGCTGAACAACATTAGAGAAGTTTACTGTGTTAGAAGAGATCTCCCGTTCACATCTTTGCTGTGGGGTATCACTACAGGGGTCCTGAATGCTTCAGTAGAGTGAGAACAGTGTTGCAGGTATGTTACATCATTCTTCTAGAATAAAGACACAAATTCATTTAGATGGATGGATTTATTTATTAATTGGATGGGTGGATGGATGAACATATAATGGATGGATGAATATATAAATGGGAAATGATGGGTATATAGATGGATGGAGGGATGGATGGTATATAGATGAATGGAGGGATGATGGATGGTATATAGATGAATAAAGGGATGAATGCATGAAGCTGTAATTTGAACTTCAGAAGACTGGTTCGTTCTTTCTGTGCTGATGTTTCCTGACAGTTTAGAAGCGTTTGGACAAGTTTGACATTAAAGGTCAAAGTATTTCAGCTTGTGAAGGAACTGCAGTGCTAAACATAAATGCAGTAACAATGTGAACACACAGAAAAGCGACAGAATCCTCATCTTAATACGTTAAATCTTTATGCTGTACTGCAGCTGTGTGCTTTAAACTGTAAGCTGGTTTGAAAGCATTTATTCGCATCCTTCTTACTTTATTCGCAATCTTTTTTAATGTTTACGAATATCTAAGATGTGAATCGTCTGTCCAGAGGTGGCCTTAGATGCATCTTGGTTTTAATCCAAACTAAATGCTGTTTCTTACCATCATTTAGGTTTGTTGAGAGGTGTGAATTATTCAGGTGTTTTGACTCTGACAGCGTATGGGCTGTAATCCGTACAGACGCCACTTTTGGAGAAGAGATTTCTTCATGATGAATAAAAGATGCAGGGCTGGGCCAAGGGGTTCCCATGGACCTCGCGCTGTGTTTTTGAGCAGGAAATGTGATTCTGGAGGTAACCTGCGGTCCTGAGGATGTCTTAGCTGGTGAAAAACATCACACCAGAAACACACGGCAACTTTAAACGGTAGATGAACATGGTCCAGAGAACAACTCACTGCATATTATCTGGGCATGTGCACATGGCACACATTAAAGCTTAAATGAAAATATAGAGTAAAAACAAACCTATAGGCTGTGTGAACTGATTCAGTTGGTATGTTTTGCGAGATTGAATTATTTAAAGACATTGGTGCTCTGAAAGTGAAAAAGGCTCTCTGAATAAAAAATGACGTTTATTTATGCTTGCTATTTGGTAAATATTTTGAAGGCAGATTTTGTAATATAATACCAGAATAACATATCTGATAAACAACACAATAGAAGAAATTTCTCTCAGAGAGGAGGTGAAGCGTACAGCTGTAATGTTAATGTGGGTGGCAAGGCACCACTAGTTTGGTCTGTTAGGACATGTTTGAGTTAGGAAATATTTAAAAAGTATTTTTGAAGTGTCTAAAGGTTTCATTGTGAGTTTGTGACATTGGAAACACATGGAAAAGTTTTGCTCTCCATTTAATCCCATTACAGTCCAGCGAAAGCGTTTGAGATGTTACAGTGATCTCATTCGTGAAGGAACGACTATATTTAAACATTCATACGTTCCTCTAACATCCGTTCATAAACACCCTGTAGCCGCATTGGCTTTCAGAAAGAGACGCACATCTATATGTTTACCTTCTCCAAAATCTAATGTGGCCACAAACAAGGTTACATGAATACACATGAACTCTTGTGCATGCAGTCAGTGGTTCGTCTGAATGTGGCCATGCTCTGCTAGTCGTCTGCTCTTCATTCGAGGAGACAGGAGCCCTGGAGATGGTGCATATTTGTGCTTCAATGTCATTCAATTTGACGGTGTCGCTGTAATTGGTATACTGAGCCCGGCACGGCGGTGGAGATCAAGAGCAGAGACCCCGGTGCCCGGCTCGTTTTTTCTCTCTTCTAAAAAGCAAGACACACTTCACAGAGCCTCTAATTAGCGCAGATGAAAAGCTGCATTAGCAATGTTAATGAAGTTTGTGTTTGAAAGCTTCCGGTGAAAGACTGCAGTCCTGTCTGCCCAGCTAACACAGAACGTTCTCTAAACGTCGCCTCTAAACGTTTTTAAAAAATGATCAAAAACTTTATTACAGTGACATTTGTAGAATTTCTTTTAATGGTATCATATCAAATGTTACTCTAAAGTTGTTTCAAAATGTTACAAAATTAAAAATATTTGAATCCCTGGATATTGTGAATGTTCCTGAAACTTTAAAAATAACAATTTAAACGTTTTGTTATTTGTTGGAAATGTTCTAACAGCATGTGTTAGCTGGGTAAACAGTTTTCCCTCACAGACAGACAGGAGCTTCATTTTAATCAGAGGAACTGTGAGACAGAAGATGTTTACCAATATGGAATGAAAAGTTTAGTTAGATTTGAAACAAAATGGAATCCCATCTTCGGGAATATTGTGTCTGTCTGATTGCTGATATAAGAATAGTTGGATGGAGTGAATTTCTAAAGGAAAATCAATTCCTATTTGTAATGCTTTTTTGAATTCCATTAGCAAAACACAACCTTCAAAAACAGAGTCACAAATCCTTTTGGAGTACAACAAAAGCCATTTTCATTTCTGTTTAGCAATTTCATACCCACTCTGCTATAAAAGATACCAATTTTTGAGATCCACTTATTTCTGATATAATTACTACACATAACATTTCTAAGAATGGTTAAAAAAGAGGTTATTAGCAACCACAAAAATCATCGTAGTTGAACCAAAAACAACCTGCTGAGTGAAAAAGGCCAGTTTGATTTCTGAGGTTGTGCCGCTGATCCAGAGTCAGTCATGATCCACTCACGTGATCATATTTATAATTTCTTAAGTTGCCCTAACCAACTAAGAGACCATTTCTAAGTCTTGCCTTGTAGTCTAGTCATGTCTGCCTACCATCCATCCTACCATTAATAGCAGAAAAGCATCAGGAGTAGAATATCAAAAAAATGTTATCTGGGTTTGATTGGTGATGTCTTAAGTTTGATTAGCATTCTGTTCCTCCTGGTTTTGCTCATGCAGATAAAGGCACAACACAACCCAACAGAGGGAGACGATATTAGGGGACGATCATAAAGCTGGCGTCTTTGTTTTCCATCTGTGATCAGTGTACCAAGATTGTAGTCACACCATCCCGGTTCTTGTGCTGCAGATGTCACGGTTCCACTGTAATCCTATTTCAGGAAGAGAATTTCCCACCCATCACATTACGGTTCCACAGAACGGTTCCACTCCATGACAGAACACGGCCACCGCTTTACTGCTGAAATGTATGCATTTGCAGAAAAATTACATATTTTAGAAATATGACTGCTGTCACAGGGAAATAAATATTTGGTCGAACTCTGTCTGTAATGGGATCCTGAGAAACAAGTAGAAGCTTTTTGGAATAATTGGTGCCTCTTTGTGTCTCCAGCAATTAGACAGCAAAACCTTTATGAGTCTTTTGCTGAATGTATAGTGTGTAATTCGTTTTCGTTCCAACCTCTGTCTGTTTTTCAAATGGTAAAATACGTCAATTGCAGTTTAATATAGAGAAGCACTGAAGCCATTTGTAGGTTAATTCTTCCATTTGTGATGTGTGTGGAACACAAATTACACCCTGCTTTGTTTGTGCCAAAAGCATGACCGACCTCAAATCATGAGGCTTTTGGAGAGCTGTGCTCTTACCTTTAAAGCGATCAGAATTCGTGGCTGGTGGACAGTAAAGTGGATTAAGGAATCACTTAGACTCACACTGAAGTAGAGACCAGCTCTAGAAACCAGAGGGAATGCCATAGCAACCGTAAAGAAACACCCTGGCAGCTGCCCATTAATTCCTAGCATGGTGGCAAGCGCCACAAACGTTCTCTTCAGGAAATGTAAAAATCTAGCAGTGTATTATACCATCAGAAATCGTCTCTGTCAGTAGGAGAACGCATCAAAAATATGAAATCTCGCCAGCAGCACATGTCAAAGGCTGACTAATTTAATCCATAAAGCTATTGTGTTTAGACTGGCAGCAGTCACACAGAGATTAGCATGTCATTGTTACAAGAGCGCTTCCATTATCTGCCTCTGTTGTTCCGATGCGTAATCCGTACTAAGCTAAGCTTTACATTAATTACCCAACAGTGATCTGTACAGTCTTTAAATTCAATTTTGCTGTGTAATAGTTTAAACCAAAAAATTAATATATTGTGTGTGTGTGTGTGTGTGTGTGTTTTGGTCTTATTATCGTGGAGACCAAATCTGCCCACAGGGGTGGTAAAACACACCCACACACACACAGCCAGCAGTCCCCAAGAGGGAAACTGATCATTAAACATACTAAATTATAAAATGTGATGTTTTGGAAAATGATAAAGGGTCTGTTAGGCAATAGAATATACAGTTTGTACAGTATTAAAGTTATTATGTCCACGGAAAGCACAAAAACTAACGTGTGTCTGTGAATCTTTCTGAAACAGCCTGTAAATGACATTAACAGCTCATGTTGCTCTCAGCGCTCATCTAATATGTCCACAGGCTGCATAATAGCGACTATTTAATGATATCTCAATTCCGCAGCGTCTTCATTTATAAATCATAAAGGAGCAATATGATTTCAATATGGAGCTATTTCTCCTCATCTTGGCCCAGTTTTTCAGTCCAGACTTGTGGGAGTTCTAGCGAGTCTTTCATGTTTTGAATATTCCCATGACGGCTCAGTTTAGTGAAGAAGCAACTTAAAAAGACTTGGGCTATTTTCAACGATAGACTTTTGAACGAGCAATACGTGTCTTTTAACACAATACGCTGTTTTATAAATGCGGGCAGATTTGATCTGCTAATATAAGACCACCAAGAGCATCCTCAATGTAATCTGGACCTTTCAATAAAAGGAAGTAAAACGCTGTATGCTTTTTTTAGTGACTGCCCACAGCCTCACAGGAAGTGGTGGTACTCTCTGTGCTGGAGCTGTTGAGCCCAGTCCAACACACACCTCAGGGTGCCATTTGCAATACTTATTACTCCTCCCTGCTCTGCATGTCTGTTCTACAGTGTGTGTGTGAGATTGTGTGAGTGTGTGTGTGAGAGTATGTGTGTGAGTGTGTTTATCTGTATGATAGCTTCAGGAGTTGTTTCTGTTGTCCTAGATATATCTGTTTGCACAGAGTCTAGATCTATTTGGATATGTGTATTGTGTGTGTGTATGTGTGTGTGTGTGTGTGGTGTACATTAATCAGTTCAAATTCAGTGGTTCCAAAAAGTATTTAGGCATTAAAGCCAGTCTTGTGCAAATGTTATCACATTGCAATGAAATCAAACCAAGTGCATTTGTTTTAATCTAAATAGCACAGTTTTCAAACAACGTATTAATACAACAAAAGTATTAATAAAATAATTCGTTCCAAATTCAAGACAGAAAGGATTTTTACCGTTTTGACTATCAAACAGGGCGTCTAAACACCTGTGGTGACTTCATACACTGTGACACTTGGTCCAAGGAGATAAAATAAGCATTTTTTTTATAAGATGTCACTTGGTTTAATAATTTATGGTAATGCAGTTAATGTGTACATTTTAACAGGCATGTGTCCAGATACGTTTTGGAGCCTCAGTAGAGTTGTGGACTTCACTTGATGTTCTTCTAAACATGTTGATCCAACAATCTCTGCGTTTCAACCCCACGTTTCTTCCGCCGCAGAGCGAAGCGACGCGCTTTAAATGAAGACGGATTCATTTATGCCAAAATCCGTACAATGCGCCGCGTGGTCCTCTATTTCCCCCCGTTCCGTTACCGTGGAGATCTACAATGTTCCATTACAGACGACATCGCTCCCCCTCTCCGCTCTCTGTGTAATTCTCTGACGCCCTGCCCTCCCTCTGTGAGGAGAACATCGTCTGAATAATACATACATGCAAGGCTTTCTCCTGAACCACAGATATGTTTTTCTCTGATCACTAGGCAGAAAATGAAACTTCTCCTTCTGTGCTGTCACCATCTTCCTGCCTCCGCTGTTGCCGGTGAAGAGAATGAATACTAATAAGGGCTGATCAAATGTGAACACATCTTGAAGTCCTTCATGAGATTTTGCCTGAAGACCTGTGCAGAGTGACGCTGAGAGCGCAGAGCTTAAACGCCATCACTCCAGATTACCCATAATTCAGCTCACCGTCAGGGCAAAGCTGTAGATATTTGTGAAGGTCTTTTACCTGGTGTTGATATGAATCTGAAACTCTATCATTATTTACACCCCTCATGTTTGTCCTCACCTGTTTGCTGATATTTTTTCACTGTCAACCACACAAATTTAAAATCATTATGTGAGCTTGACAGTCAGCCTGTGTTCACTATAACCTGTTTAAAGATTCTCCATGAAATCAAAACATACTCTTTTTTTTATTTTGCAAAGTTTAGTATAAATTGTTATCTGTATTTCCTGTTCCTGAATGGCATACGTTCTCTGATGATGTCATTTTGATGCTTGGGTGGAGCCAGAGCTGTTGACCACTCCCCTTCAATGGTTAGTCTGCAGATTGAACTTCCTGTTTATTTCACACATACTGTAGTCACAAGGACGCTGCTTAATTTGCATACTGTATCCTTGAGTCACGTACTGCAGAATGCCCCATAATTAAAGTGAAAAATTGCAGTGTAGAGACAGAGGATGTGACACCCTCCTCTCCGCTCCAAAACAAATCCCCCACATTATGGACAGTACAAGCTCCATTAATAACCCCGGCAACAGTTGTCAGGTTTCTGGACAGTTTTACAGGAAAACCTGAAAAAAAACACAGTCTTGTGTAGATGTGGAGCCATATGGCTGTGCATATTTCAGGATAATAAAGTCCTCCGCTGAGGACAGAATTACTCTCCACTCTAGGAGGAAGAGCTAATGAAACTGGTGAAGCCATGAATTTGCCAGTTCAATCCGAAACCAGACGTCACTGAGAGCAGCTACATCAGTGAAATGAAAACAACAATAAAGGTTGATATGAGACAGTGACTTCAACCTGATTTTACAGGTGATTTCGTATGAATTCGTAGGATGTGATTTATACCACAACATACAGATTTTAGAGAGAAGTGAACATGAACGTACAGCTAATTATAAACATTACTGAGGGTGAAAGCAGATCGTACAAAAACAGACAAATTAAATCATACAGGACGTCTGTAAAACGTAACACAACATATGAGATTGTGTTGAATGCATTACAGTAGCAGGCTGGTACTGTATACTGGTCCCAAGTCAGTCAGACACTTAAAATATATCATGGCTAATACTAATATAGAAATTGACAGGACAGGATAAAATTACATTTTTGTGTTGAAAAGCTGTGAAAATACCACCTCCCTTCTGAATTTTATAACTTTGAGCTGTTTTGACAGCATCAGAGACATTTTTTTAATTAATAAAGAAAATAATTTTGACTCATCCCGTAAAACATGCATTAGCAGGAAACTCGCAATGGAGATTTGACAGCAATTGGCCCATCATGAAACCAAACGCCATTGGTTGTCATGTGGTATGTGTGAGCCTATCACAGCACTGCAATTTAAATAGTGCATGATGACATTTAATTTTGTTATATAAAGCGATTATATGGTCTTAAGAAGACTTATAGTGAATACAGTGCAGAGCCATATGGACCACTATTATGGAGCTTACATATCATTTATGCTGCATGCCATACATTAAAAAAAGCTGTGAATATGTATTTTGAATATAGTGGATATATTGTAACTAACTCTATGTAGTCTTATATTTATAAATGTATAAGTTGTATATACATATCTCTTTCTTTACATATCTCTATACAGTGTATATGTATGATTGTATATATTGATATGAAATTGATATGTGTATGTAGAGAGAGAGAGAATTTACATATCAATATATACAATATATCATACATATACACTGATGTATATGTATATACAATATATGTATATATAAACCTCCTAAAGCATTCGGTATAAGCTCTTCTGCTGTATTACTCCTCTTCTGGTTGGAGAAAATGCCATAATAAACACTAATTCACACCTGTTCATTTACAGCTTGCAGTGCTGTCAAGGAGATTTAAGTGACATCACAGAGGTAACAGCTAGCATTTTAATGATCTTTGATTGTACGGCACAGGAAAATGTCTTGTGGAGCCGTTCTATATTTATATAACCATATATTTTCATGACTGGAGGAAGATTTCTCAG
This sequence comes from Yasuhikotakia modesta, assembly GCA_036877545.1. Lineage (NCBI taxonomy): Eukaryota > Metazoa > Chordata > Actinopteri > Cypriniformes > Botiidae > Yasuhikotakia > Yasuhikotakia modesta. Next base: position 20,694 of record JBAJNP010001073.1, on the reverse strand, counting down.
AAACGGTGGGAAGGCAGATTCTTGGAAGATAATATTGTTGCGAAAAATATTGTGAAAACACATTTTGCATAAAAACAGAATTATTAGTCTGCGTGGATTGTTCAGGAAGGTTTTATTTTTGAAATGTTATGTGACGAACTGCGAGTCGCCGCATTGTTAACAAGCCAAGCACTAAAATGTGCCCACGCACCCACACACACATCTGAAATGTTTGGATTTACAATTAAATCAGATAAAACTCAACAACAGCCAAATATTTTTGGGACATTATACAAGCACAAAGCCTGCCTACAATGAACAATAGTTTTGATGTTCGAAAGTAAAATGTCTCATCCACACACACACACACACACACACACACAAATAGTGTAGGTGGACCTTAAGAGTTCTCCAATAACATCACCTCACGGCAAGATTATTTGTAGTATTTTGCCTCATTATTATATAATGTACATAAGAATTCCAACTTAATCATTGCTCATTGTTGCACTGTTATGAGAAATAAGTCATAAATGGGATCTCATTAATGTCTCAGTCATTTCTCCTTTAGTCTTTAGCTGATTTCACAGAAACAGACCGCAGTAATCTCATGTGTCTTTCTTCTAGAAACCTTCTACAAATTCTTCTAAAGCCAAATTATCTGTGCGATTTTTACCCTTAATGCGTGTCAGCTGTCGTTTGTCTTTTAAATCTCTTAAGGATGTTAGCGAGAAACATCTGATGCTCACAAGGAATTGTTTTGAGCTATGAACGAGAAACCTCTGAGCAATAACATTTTGATAAACGCTGGGAAAGTCACGAGGCAAATAAGATTAATGACAGACGCTACGTGAACAATTCAAGATTTTTCCAGAGCTGTTTCATCAAACTTTCAGCCTCTTTTTCATCACTGTGAGCTTTGTGTGCACGGCAATTTGCATATTATGACTTGTGCTAATTACAGGCCTCATTAAGACGGTGTACCTCTGAGGTTAGCGGCGGCGTGCGCTCATGTACCATTGTGAGGTGCCATCGATTCGCTCCTGCTAGTTTAATGATGAAAATGTGTTCTGCTTCATAATTAGACACAAAAATGATCCAGCCACGCCAAAAACTCTGCAGATGTGTTTGAAGGCAGGGATGAAAAATCACGTTTTGAATTATTTGTCATTTACATTTTTTATGAGGCATAAATGCAAATGTAGATTGTAATGAATTAGCACAGCTAGCTTGAGAAAACAACAGAACAGCTGTAATTATAACAGCGTCTTTGTAAATGATGTTCTCAGTCTTATCATTAGTGGACTGGATTGCTGATGTCTGCAAGGGGGCCGGATCATTTATAAACGTGAATGTCAGAGAACAGGAATCTGAAATTAATCTGTATTTGCGGTTGCCATTTGTTTTATGTTGTTAAGATGGTGTTGTTGGGAAGTTTTGGCATTTTGTTGTTTGTTTTTGTTCCAGAAAAAATATAATCAAACTAATGCAGACAGTATGTCATAGTACATAGTGCTGTGTCACTGTAAAATAAACTAATCTTATTTTTGATGTTTATGTTGTAATCTCTGCAGATGTCAGTCTGATGACTGGGGCGGAGTCAGATGAGTTAACCACTCCCCTTCAATGGCTAGTCTGCAAGTTTTAAAATGCAGATTTTGAACCAGTTTGTATTCAGAAATCACTGTATGTGTAGTTTAGCTGGTTTAGTTTCTTGCTCAAGGGCCTGTATGTTTTCTTCTTATGAGGATTAAACTAGTTACCTTCACATAACCAGTTCTGAGATCTAACCTGCCAACATTATACTTCCTCAGAAATTATATAAATTATTATAATCCTGGCTTGTCTATTGTAAAAATATTGAACTGAAACACTTTTTCCTCCAATCTCATTTGACTTAGTGTCATAATACAGTTTAAAAACCCTATGAAACATTCTGTGACAGAAATCCTATTCAGCATTTAATCTGGCGGACTTTAGCAAAGGGAAAAAATGGCCGGATTACTTAAGACTCTGCAGTTTTTGTGGGTTATAAAAGCTGTGCTATTTAACACACAGTTACCGTGCAAAGCCCTCGCAGACTCTGTTGGACTTTCTCTGCGGGACAAGCAGAAGATTTTTTCTTTGGCTCAAGGCCACGGTTCTCAAAACCCAGTAATGTGGGCAGAGAGGCTGTCAAACTCTCACCAATAATGAACCGCAAAAAAAATATTAAATGAGACTGAAAATAATAACTGCACCTGCTTTGAGTTCTGGGTTGATGCGTGACTCACAGCCACAAAATCAGACAGGAAGTAGAAAGTAACAATTAAAAATGACTGAACGCAGGTGACCTCAGGTGAATTTATGGTTTGGCAGAATAACATTAGTTCCATTAGTTCCAGTTCAATTAGTTCTGTCTTGTTTTCTATTGATGGGCCTTTAAAAATAGTCCTATATGTTACTTGTTTTACAAGGACTTTGTTTGTTGTTATTGTTTTTTGTTGTTGTTATTTTTATCATACAGAAGTCGCATTAGCGACGTCTCTCCACATGTGACCACGTTTGTGAAAACCCAGCTATTTCTAAAGATTTACTGAAAAAAAATCATACTGCATAATGTAACTTAACATTCTGTAAATATATAAGCTTATTTTTATTATTGACTGAGTAACATTTATGATTGAAATCAAACTTTAATTCTCCTAATTTTATTAATTAAATTATTTTGGCTCTGATTTCATAGACAGGGTCACATATTTGAAAATACTCTAGCTAGCTTTTAACCAATTTAGCCGTACCAAAACAAGACTCGTGAACTTGACTGAGGAAAGATCAATTGGTTAAAGTCACGATAAACAACATATTTCTGACTAACTACTAAACCTGACATCAAATGAACCATAAATTCTATCTCCTAAGCTCAAATGGAGCAAAAAAACACTTTTCCGGGTCGCATCAGCTACTGCTCATGAGTAAAATTACCTCACGACACCCTGTACAGAGACCAGGGCTTGGAGTTTCAGCCAATCAGTTTTGTCCTGACATCACTTTTCCTGGCACTGATTACTCACATGACACCCCGGGCTCACGTGATTGGCTCAAAATGTTCTGTAAGTAACCTCATAGCGCTTAACAAAGACACTGTGCTTTAAAGCAACCAAATGACATTAAACATGAATGCTAATTAATAGCTTTCTACACATATTATAGAATTTCTTGTTTGAACCCAGATCAATGTTGACTGTACAATGTTATTAAAATGAAGATTTTGACGGCCATTTTTGTTCTGTGTTATGTGAGGAACAGGGTGACCTCTGAGGGACAGGTGCGAACTCTGGCAATCATCAGAACTGGAAAGAAAGTCAAGCGATGTGTCTGTGGACTGCTGCATTTTAATGGCCTGCCACTCGAATCGTGACCTCACCACAGCGCACTCAAGTATTTTACCTGCGCGTGAATCACAGATATTTCAGAAACACTTAAAAAAAATCTCTCACACAGATACTTAACGCTGGCACGATTAACTCCACAATGATGGCTGAGTGATACATGTACATCATTTCATCTTCTCTCTTAAATGCCTGAACCAGCGACAGGCTATTACCTTTTAATAGTAGCAGACAGACAGAGAGAGAGAGAGGGAGAGAGAGAGAGAACGTGCTGTACCAGACATCAGCACTGATTCCAGAACAGCTGACAAGTCAAGGATGAGGGAATGAAAGGGGGTCAGTCCTTCTTTTTTCTTGCATTTAACTACCGCATTAACATTTCAAGCACATATCCCACAATCCCCTGTGTGCATTCAGATGAGATGTCCAGCGTTGTAATTGAGTTCCACTTTCTAGCCAAACCAAGCAGCAACGTTCGGTTGGGCTGATGGCATATTTAGTTCTGGCCTGCGTGTTATACTCTGCGGCGTTGCAGGCCGCAGTTTTGCATCTGGGTGTAGCCGCGCATGATTAGCATGCCACAGAGATCTAGCTTAATTGCGAGTATTAATGTTTTACAGCGCCTGTGTCCTGAGATGACACGTTTTACTGTGTATTCCCTTCCCGCGCGCTGTAATTATTCACCAAAAAATTATGATGTTGTAAAAAGAATTTAATTACACATTCTTGTCGCCCTTCTGCAAGCTGTTGGGCCACAGTCAGGCAATTATATAAAGTATAACTTATTGTATTTGTAAGCCGTGTCTGTTTTAACGCACTTGTATTAGTTACCCACCCACCGATTACAACATTACAATGAGAGAGCGAATTTGCACATGCCTGATTGATCTTACGATACTAAGGCAGTCTGGCATATAATTGAGTTTAAAAACACTTTTGAATCGAGTACATCAACTATTTCAGTGTATAATGAACATGTTCTGAAATATGATTTTTCTGTCTGAAGCTATTGGGTCGTGTGTGTGTCTGTAGCTCAATTGATAAAGCATTGCGCTAGCAGTGAAGAGGTTGTGGGTTTAATCCTAGAGAACACAAGGACTGATAAAAATGTATACCTTGAATTTACTGTCGCTTTGAATAAAAGCAAATATATGAATATATATGAATAAATGTAAGGTACACAATTTTATGTTATCAGGACGTTTCTTAATATTTCCATTAAGTAACAAAACATTATTTTTAAAGTTCTAGGAACTATCTATATTACTAGACATTGTTATTATAAACAGTTTTGTAATTTCATAATTTTTAGATTATAATTTCATAATGTTTTTATTGTATGTTTTATATGTGTTATGTTTTTTCATTAATGTTTAATTATTTTAGCTGTTTATAATCATAACAATTTTAAAACGTTACACTACCAACTTAAGAATAACTTTTTGTATATATTTATGTGTATTTATTTGTGTGTGTGTGTATGTGTGTGTGTAAGTGTGTGTGTGTGTGTGTGTGTGAGAATAACACATGTTTTTAGTAACTTTGAGAGAACGCCCTGAGAACATTCCTCTGGCCGGACGTTAGCTCCCACTCCCGGGAGCGCATGAGTCTGCAGCGAGGTGAACTTAATTGCAGCGCAACAGAACGAATTGCAAGTGTACCCGAGTGAATCATTCGTGGCCTGTAGCGCCGGCGAGGTGTGGAAATCGGTCTTCTTTAAAGACTCAACTCTGTATCTGTAATTATCGCTTCCCTTGTGAGCGTTAATGTTTCTAATTAGTCTGTTTTACATTTTACGCTTCATTGGGACTATTGAACACACGGCACACGTGCGCCTCCCGCTCACGTCTCCTGCTACTCGCGAGATGTTTGAAATCGCGTGATATTGAGGGTCGCTGCAGGTATAGACGCATAAGCCGCCCGGTGGTGAGCATTGACCTGCCTGTTTGCTGACGGAGACGAGCAAGATAAAGTTGGCCAGGGCGCCGTGACCTCATCTCTGAAGCTTATCTCCTCAGCCGCCTGATGCCCGCGCCTTTATTGATCGCCGGTGTGGCAATCCATCATGCCTGGAGACCACCTTATAGCCCACCAAAAGATAGAGATTGAGAGGGAGAAATAGAGATAAAAGCTGAGACGGGCAGACGAAGGATAAGAGAGGAAGATGAGAGAGAGACGTGAGGTAGAGAGGGAGCGATAGATTAAAAACGAGACAGAAAGAAAGAGTTATACCATAACAAACAAACATGGGAGATTCTTCAGGGCTAGAAAAACAGAAGGTGTGTGAGGTCAAGGCCATTTTTGCAAATATTGTTTCTCACAGACGGCTTGTCATCTTTTTCTGTACCAAAAGAAACTATTTCAATATAGACTTGCACTCTGGTTCTGGGTCCAGGGCTTTGCTTGTTGCAAGTGAGACGACCCTGCTAACAATTTTAGGTTGTAAGAACGTTTCCCCAACGTTTCTGTTATGAAGAACATTAAAAATGTTATTTGAAGAACTGTCCTAAAAAACTGTTTACTTATATTATTGCTTTTATATATTTTAATATTAGTTAAACTCTTTTTGATGCTAAATTCATCAAGGTGTGTGTTTTTACAGACAAAATGTAAGTGTATGTTTTCGGACATTTAAAAAACTGTTTCCTCTCAAAATCATTTTTTGTTAAAATCTTTCACTTAACAACACAATCACATTTTTTATTTAGTTTAATAAGCATGTGTTAACAAATCTGTCTGTTTTGTGACTGAAGATATTTTTATGTTTTTCAGTTTCCTCCGGTCTCCACCATTAGAGAGATAATGGTTATGTGAAGGAGGAGAAAAACAGTTTTTCACCAGGATAAAGTTCTGCTGCGCTGATGTAGGTCCAAGCCTGGGTCAGTGACTTCAGATATTATGTTCCAATTATTGCAATGGCCCCTATATACTTACATAAGCTGTATGTTTCATATATACGTTTTTAGGAATTGAACTAATGGCCTTTTGTGATGCTAATGTGATGCTGTAGCAGTTAAACGTGAATAAAATGAAAGACCTCAGAAATATGATATTGGAGAGATTTGTGCACCGGTTGTGAAGTCAGATTGTAACACAAGCGCTGTGATCTACCTCTGGTGTAGAGTTTGATGTTTTTAGCAGTTCATTTTGAAGATAAAAACGGAGGATAAAAGGAAAAGAAAGAAGATGGGTAGAAAAGAAAGTCTAAAGAAAATTCACGGGCGACAATACAGCCCTTTAAAGAAAGTAATGACTGCTTCTCACAGCCGACACCGTACAGACTCCCCTCAGTCTGTAATTGGATCAAGCAGTGCAATATTTCACAGTACGGGGGTGGCTTTGGTTAAAAAATCATTTGCTGTGTTTTCTTGTTGTTTCATTTTTATGTCACAAAAGATCAACATCATCTCAGAATTCGATTTGCTTGTCAAATAAGATCAGGGCCGAAATCAAGGCGTCTGTGATTAGGGGATTAAAAAGACCACCGTTCTCAGATTAATGAGATAAATTCTCGAGAGAAAGACGGACATGTTTGTTTTTCTGAAACAGCTTCAGGTTATATATGAGCACAGATTGATCTCAAAGATTCAATAATCGATTAAGAGAAGATTTTGTGTTGCAGGTGTACAAAATGTTGCTCTTTTCCAAACGATTTTCAGTCTGAATTTATAATATTGAAGAAAAAAAACGCACAGTTTTCAGGAAAGCCAGTATCGCCTGACACATTGACAAATAGTCCCTCATATTAAACTCTCTCAGCAACATCTGCAATGAGAAACTCAGTTACCTTCGGCTAAACTGCACATCCTTTGCAAATTTGCTTTTGTTATTGTTAGCGCCTATATGGCTGTCATTAGCCAACAGCAAAGATGTGTAATTTTGACCATGGTAACATTCTGCTCAGAGTTTTTCTGTTATCAGGAATAAACCTGGTTTATTTTTCCCATGTTTTTGGAAACACTAAAGATGCTTGTTTTTGCCTGTTATTTTGCTCCATTGAACAGTAATGTAATCAACTCATTAGTTCTCATTCATGCCTTTAACAATAACACACAATAGCCTGATGAATTGCAAAATAGATGTCATGAGACTCTCACAATCATGATGTTTCTTTCATCCAGAGTTTTATTCAGACGAGTGCAGATATAAATGTTTGGTTATGGCGGATGTTGTAAATAAGACGCTTGCGTGACCCGTATGTCAGGTGTCATATTTTAAATTCTGATTAAAGTAGGAAAGATGTTGGGCATGTAAACACAAGAAAAACTTCTAAGTCGAGGATCAAGTGAGTTAAAGGTACATCTTTATATTTTCAGAGCAGGTTGCGGAGGGTGAGGAAGGAAGCGGTGATGAGCTGTTGCGGAGCCTGGCGGTGGAGATGACGACACACAGATGCTGTCCTGTCCTCACATCTCCAGCTTCAGCTGCTTTCAACCGGAAAGATGAGAGCTTCGGTCTGACTGAAGTGACGGCACGTCTGGGAAAAGCACTTCTGTGTGTCCTTGACTTGCTAGGGAAGAAAAGCGCCTTGATGTCTGAGTAGGGAAAAAAATACGCACTACACAATGCTGTGAGGGCTGTCTAAATGTTGCTGTGATCATCTCAAGTCCAGTTATCGTGTGACGGCTGAGGATGTTGCCATAAACTCTTGCCTCTTCATTGCAGCATTTTTAAAGCAATGTGAAAATGACTTTATAGTCAGAAATTAAGTACATAATAGATTGAAATGGTTTTCTTAACTTGCCCCAGTTTAGTTTATGATAATGATTTATAATTTAAGCTGTTTTTCCCATCTGATTTCCCCAAAAGATCATTTGGATTAATTCATCTTCAATCTGCATTAAGATAAATGTGTGACGTTACGTGCAATGCTGTGTTACAAACGGAGGTGTCGACAGAGAGGCAGAATTTATGGACAGTTGCTTTAAATAAACCTTATTATTCAAGCACATTTTGAAAAAGTCTATTTGAGAGGTTATAAGTATGTTTTGTGGAGGCATTTCGTCCAAGAAAAAAGATTTTAAAATGAGAAATGAAAAAGAAAAAGCTTTTTGCTGGTTTATTTTAAATCATCTCTTCATTATTAACCTTTTCTGCCATTTATGAATCCTGTTTCAGCAAAGTAAGGAAATGGATTCGTGGCTGTTACGCAATAGAGGGTTAAAACACTTCAACAATAAAACATGTTGATTTCTGTTAGCGTATCATCAGTGTGCACTTAGCAGTACCTCACATCAAGCAATTACGCAGGGCATGTATGGGTGCAGCTCATTTGCATTAAAAAACATGTTGTAAGATGCTGTTTTTCCCTGTTAACATCTCTGAAATAACTGACATTTCTTGCCAAGATCCAGAAAATACAATGCAGAGATTTGAGAGATTATGAGAAAGATCTTTGCAGCTGTTTTTAGGATTAAGACGTGGCCATGCGACTCATTCTGCAATTATAGTTTATGTTTTTAAAAACTAAACTAAAAACTCTTTAAAAGCCATTAGTGCCACATATAGACCCACATCAACACGTTACACGTGTTACACAAGCTTGAAAGCCCTTTGTGTTTGAACTGTTAATCTGTTCATATTTGTGACAGTTTCTCAAATTCTATCAATTGATTTATGAAGTGATCATTTTAACTCTATGTTCTTAAGAAAACTAGTTTTGTCCCAGTCTGGTTTTATAACATGTGCCACCTATTATGACAAACCAGAAAACATTAAGTGATTAAATTGGTCATTAAAGAATGTTTCTTTGCCTCCTTACGATGAATTATTTTGTTTTCCTCACCTTGTAAGTCGCTTTGGATAAAAGCACCTGCTAAATGCCTAAATGTAAATGTTCCTTCTGTTAGATGTAGTTATTGCACTTAGCGAAGATTAGGTATAAGAAATATTATTCAACACAGACACTCTAATCATCAAATAATTCTGACCTTTTGTTATTTCCTCCCATCCTTTGATCGTTTCTAACTTAAAATATGACATTTTCTCTCAGTTTTATGGTGAATTAAACAGGCAAGTTCTCTGAAAAACAGCAGAAAAAAACTCCAACTTTAAAAGTTTAGTGCGTTTCACAAATATGAAAGTTCTTTATAATAGTTTTAGTTGCTGTGTTTCTGTGATTAATGAGGTATTGAGTTGTCTCTTGTAAACAGTTACGTAACATTTGGAGTTTAATCGCATTATCTTCTTTTGTAGCACGAATTGGTCTCGGTTTGTGAATCAGTTCATTTCCCAGAATCCTCGGGGGTCCAAAAAAAAGCGTATCTCCAGAATCTACCGCGGAGCGTGCCGGTGCGAGTGTGACATGACAAGAGCAATTTATCAAACTATTACTCACCTAATGTGCTCTTAACTGGAAGCGACGTGTGCATGCATATCGCCATAAACGCCGGGAGAGCGAGGACACCGCGCCCGCCATCATTGCTGTAGGACCAGAATAACTCCCCTCATCACTGATGAAAACAAGACATTTAGATTTATGAGTCTGAGTGAAGCTCTCTTAGGAATAGTGATGTGTGTAGAAATGAGTGGCAGTTATGCATGTGTGAACTCCATCTCATGACTGATGCTTTGCAGTTTGTGTTTGCGTGTTTTACGTGAGGAAAAGCACAAAGCCGGAGGACAAGATGGTTTTTCCGATCATGTCCTGCTGTATCTGTAATGGTGTGATGAAGTGTGATATGCCCACACTGATGTGATTATCACAATAACAACAGCGTCCCTGCTGTGCATCTGCTGTATCGTAATAACATGAATCACAGTGGGATTTTGTTTCACTGATTTACGTCCTGTTTGTGGATCTCAGAAGATGTGTTCTTCATGATGGAATATAACCTTAATGTTATTTTCAGCCAGCTGTCCTGTTGTTTTCAAACCAGGAAGTTTGAGATGGTACTTTTCTCAGCGTGATGCGTGAGGAACATCTGCCAGAACGTTCCCCAGGCTCATGAAAATCTCACATGCTACCTGCTTTGAAAGCCACGGTTGTTTTCACTGAGGGATATCATCGGGAATTAGCATCGACAGGCATGCTGGGAAGTGCCGGCTGTAGAGATGTGTTATCCTGCTGAAAACAACAGCTCAGTGGTTAGCTGCTCGCTTAGCCAGGCCAAGCTGGTTAAGTTGAGCTTTTCTAGTGGTTTAAGAGAGGTTTAGAGCACTTACTTCTGGTCAGACAGGAATACTCAGCTAGCAGTTTTGGTTGTAAGAATTTTTCCCTATCGCTTCCATAAAGTAACCAAAACAAATGTTATATAAAAAACTAGACATTTTTTGCTAATTTTGTTTAAAACATTAAATGTTTTATATATAGTTTAAGATTGTGTGTGTACATGTGTGTACGTGTGTGTGTGCGTGTGAGAGAGAGAGAGTGTGTGCGTGTGTGTGTGCATATGATATAGTTGGGCAGAAATACAATCTTGCTGACCAGATAAGACAAACAACCTCACCTGTGTTTGTATCTCCATCAGGCCAGAGCTGTGATTTCAATGTCTGCTGTTGAAACGTTAAAGTCAAAAGCTTTGTGAGCGATGAATAAACGTTGTCATGGAAGGCCGGCAGCGATGACAGATCCAAAACACGCCACTTTTATTCTGTTTTACGCTCATTGTTATTTAATGCCATGACTGAGGTAATGATGATCTGGATGAACGTAGGCTAAAAGATTTGGGTGTCGGCCATCCTCAGCATTTATCCTCTTGTCATTATGAGTCACGGCTCTCTGCCGGCTATCAGGAAGGAGGCCAGGCTGTTTGTCATCACTTTTTTGGCAACATTTCAACCAATTTGCCAGTTCCCGCCGTTCTGTCTCGGACAATCGGGTCATGTTGTCCCTCAGACCCCTGGAGAGGGCATTAATGAAAACTCAGATTAAAGTGTTGCCATCCTCCACAGCCTCCGCTGAAACGATTTATTACCAACAACACTAACCCTCAACTCCTACTGAACTAATAGCCTTTGCAGAATAAACCATGTCTCAATGTAGATAAAAATGCTCGGGGTGTCAGATTGCAGTTTTTCCACCTGCCAGATTGTGTGCATGACAAATATATCACTGCCTAAACAAAATAACAGCGCTGGGCTGCCAGTTCCTTGAGGGAAATGTTTGCAGTCTCCTCACAGAACTGAAACATCTCCAGCAAGGTCTCTTTATAAGCTCAGATGTTCTCCTGGAGAGTAGTGAGAGGAAATGGAGAGCAAAATGGAGAACTTCTAAATAAGAGGTTTGTTTTTAAGAAAAAAGACTCAAACGTTTTCAGATGTTCTGTTAAAGCTCTCCTAAAGTTATCAAGAACGTTTGTGCAGTAATATTTTCAACATTATGCACTATATATCAAAAACATTAATGTTTTTTCTGAGTTATTGTTGTGTTAGTAAAGACAACGGCAGCCGCTGTCTGCAGTGTTACAGTGATAATATAACATGACATTGTGCTCCATACATTGGGTGAGATCTTGTATATTGTGTCAGTACCCTGAATTGCAATAAAATGTTTTTAGTTGTTCACTCTGGTCTCAGAATAAGTAGCTCTGTTTTTGATGGGCTGCCCAGACTTTTGCTAAAAGTTTCTTTTGTAATTTTACGGCTATTATGGTGAAATTTGGAGCTATTTCACCCATGAAAGGTTCGAGTGAGTTTAATGGGACATTACTGCTCTGCTTTACAACAATTTTCTCTCCACCTCTCACAGTTTTTGAAGTTTTGTGCCATGCAAGACTGGTGGAGAAAGAAATGTCACTGTAAAGATTGTGAATATCCAACAGTGATTTTTCTAGACTGTAGTGAGACTCATAACTTTAGTCATTTGCGCAGAGCTGTTAGTGGCTTGCTAATGATCTCATCCGTTCATTGACAGGTGCTGATAAATCCAGGATTTGGTGGGAACCAGACTAATTAATATCTGAATTCTATGAAAATATGAAAAAAAGCTGGCAGGGCTGAGTTTGTTTTCTGATGAAATAATTAAGGTTGGTTTTCTTTGCAGACTCGTGCTCTGGTAATTAATTTGGAACAAGTATTGTTTTGGTTTCTGTTTCGCAATCTTTAAGATTATGTTTGCAATAATTGCAAACTGTCTTTTTTCAGACTTCTCAGTCCCAGTTTAATTAAAATTATTAGATAAATTTTCAGCTTAGCAAAACATTATTATTAGTCACACTGTCTTATCGTTTTCTAAGAATTCTCTCAGTATATAAAGAATTTCAACCTAGCCAACAGGGAACATTATCAGAACATAACTTTTGAAACATATATATATTGATACATACATTCACACGCTAGACCCGAGGCCTTGTTCTGAGGACAGCCAGTAAACACAGAGCCCACACTCAGATAATAACACAGATAGACAAAAGTGGTTAAATTATGGCTAAATTATGAGACCTCTGAATTATGATGACCCCTCGCAAAACATCTTTGTATTTCTCACTGTAAGAGTCACAAATGACACACTTCTGATTGGTGTAAATGATCCTTCGGAGGGAGAAGGCGGCGCTTTGTTGCAAAGTAAATGGGTTTAATCAAGCGCCTGCCAATCTGTGTCTGAAACCTGATGTATTCAACAACATACTCACCTCTAAACATATGAATTACACTGAATGAAACTGTTAGTCTCTCTCTCTCTCTGTCTGTGTCATGTTCTGTTTCTCTCCCTCTCTCTCTCTCTCTCTCTCTATCTATCTATCTATCTGTCTATCTCTCTCTCTTTCTCTGTCTGTGTCTGCCTGTGTCATGTTTCTCTTTCTGTCTCTCTCCCTCTCTCTCTGTCTGTCATCTCTCTCTCCCTCTCTCTCTCTCTCTCTCTCTCTGCTTTTCCTCTGTTTCTTGATTTAACAGATATTTCATCAGCTGCTGTGAGCCTCAGGTTTTAAAAGATTTCCTTATAACTTTGGCGTCTGTGTGCTCTGTGGTTATGCATTTAAATGATATTTTATGTAAGTTGCACTCAGTATCCTGTACATCACATTGCTGCACGGGTAGCTGTTATTTGTGCCTGCGAGACAATTAAGACACAGCCGCTGAAATATCCAGGCAATTACAAAATTCATCTATCAATGGTCATTTAATGTTTGCGTGAGGTATAAAATATCCGTCCTCCTGACAGCAGCGATTTTACCGCTTGTTTTGAAAAAACTGTTGTTTGGCCCTTTTATATCCACAGCCGGTTATGCGTTCACCAAACAATACCTGTCAAAATTAACTGCTTTTATCCCTGTGCACTAAAATAGCACAAAAAATGTGGTGAAACCGCAACAGCATCAACGACTCGTGACCTTCTGTTGCGGATAAATGGAGTCCGTTTCTCATGCTAACGGCGGTGCAGTAATTGATTTCTTTATTATGCAGAATAGTGCAGTTGATTAGCGATCATTAATGGCGGTTTTGTAAATGCAGGATCTCTGATTACTTTTAATGTTGACCATTAATCAAAAGAAAAGGCCATTCAATTCATTCTAAATCTCCTAAAGCTACACGTTTACTTAAAAACAGCAGTAATGCGTGGATCAGTGCGGTAATGTTTTACTTATGAGATCGCCATCTTCTTTACAATGTTAAGCTGCAGTCTGTAGCTTTTAACTCTCATCTGCCATCTCTGTTTGAAACGTGAAACTGCATGTTGTGGTTTAATGGCTTAGGTTTTCTGAAAGCTGTCTCCAAGTTATCACAATGTTGTTGCAGTAACATTAGTAGAATGTTTTTAACATTATATATCATGTATCAAAAATGTGATTCTTAAGTTATTAGTGGAACGTTTTAGAAACATTCTGTTTCAGCTTATTGATGGATATTTCAGCAGCTGAAATATTAATTGTCTCGCAGGCACAAATGCTTTACTTTAACTTTACATACTTTTCTGTAGTTGAAGTTATTCTTTAATTAAAAACAAACAACTTTAACGAACAACAAATGGCAGCATGATATTTATTAAATCATATTTATTAAATCACTTTTTCTAGTCTCACGTCTGTCTCTGTTTTGATGTTAGCTGCCGTTTATAACCAGCATTCACTTGATCCCGGAACAGAAGTCTTGTACCGTTCTTAACATATTTCAGGACTGATGTATCTGTGAGTCTAAAAGCATTTGACTTTGATATCTCTCGCTGTTTCTGTCTGATTTTTATCGTTTGCCACAGAGGCACATCATAAACTCTGCAAAATTTAGTGAACTGCATAAATGAAAAGCTCTTTGATACGTCGAGGGCCCTCGGGATAAATAAAACACTGAAAGAAAGACCTTCTCACAAACTCCTTTATTGCTAGGTGCTGCGTTTGAACGTGAGATCTAACCAGCAGCGCCGCATCAGACCCGTTGCATTTCAGCTGCTGTTCGCAGGAAATGCACCGCGAGTGCGTGACCCGCGCGCTCCTAAAATAAATGAATCTGTTTACAGAATAATTAAAATGAAAGTGTCTGATCGATGGCTGTGATTGTGTGTGTGATAGCGAGGGTCCGTGGGGGCTGTCGGCCCCTGAGCAGCGCACAGAAACTCTTTGCCTCAGATATTAATTAATGCATGGATTTTCTGTCAGCCGTGGTAACAGTATTATAGGAGCCCAATACTGCTTTTAAATACAGTATTTTACATCTCCATTGATCTCTGGCCTCCAGGGCTCGACTTTTTTCAGCACAACAACAAACTTGAGAGTTGGGAAAGTTTGCAGCACATTAGATGAGTGCTGAGATGTCTCTGCATTGCAGTGTAACTCAAAGAGGAGAAGAGGAGGAGATTTCATTTACTCTCAACCCTGTGTGGTTATTTATTTGTGCCACTGTTTTTTAATGTGAGATTATTCATTTGATTATTCTACGTAAAGCGTTTAAATGTTGTGTAAATAACCTGGTACATTAATATGGTAATCATTTAAAACCATTAGTATCAATACAGCACCATAAACGTTCCTAGAACATTGGTTTATGTTCTCCAAACATTCTCTCCAAGTTATCAAAGCGTTCTTGCAGTATTGTTAGTATAATGCTTTTAACATCATACTGTTTGTCTTGTATCAAAAATATTGTTTTTAAGTAGTAGTTCTCAGAACATTGCTCAGATGATGATTGAACCTGCTCCCACCCGGCAGACACAGAGATAAGGACCTTCATATTCGTGTAACGCTGCGTGTTGAGCCTGTGTTGAAGTATGCTTGCCTGTTGTAGCGCTGGAGATGTTTTGAAAGTTGTATCACGGATATCAACCCAGTGCTCTACCAGTTGAGCTACAGCAACATAAACATTTATGTAAACTTCACAGCTGGAAAACCTGACAGGCCAGAGGGAATTATGGGTATTTTCCAGTTTAATATAGTGTTTGTTAAAGCCAAAGTGTTAATAAATATTATATACAATACTGAATAATATACAGCAATGAGAAAAATACTTTTGCTTCACCAAAAATAAGAAATGTTTTCAGGGTGTTTATTTATGTTTTGCTTTGTAAAATTTATGTTTTTTTCAAACGAAAGCCATGAATAGATTGTATATTTACATCGTAAATAGCTTCTATTAATTAAATGAAATTGCTTTTAAAAGCGCTTTTGTCTTGGTGCATTTGCAATGCTAGCTTTGCTTATCAGTTGTGAAATGTACATGAGACATATGTAAGTGAGAACAGGCCTGTATGTTTTCTGCTTTAACACAAAGCAAAAGTTGGCGATTCTTTTTCATTTCTAAACTCATTTTTACAGTATATAGGGTTACAGAATGACCCCTGTAGAGCAGAAATGACTGTGTTTCATAAAGCTTTCTGGAGACACGTCAGAGCTGCCTGTTAGATCCACGACAAGGATGCGACCCCTGCGACCTCCGTCTGATTAAGTTCATCCAGGCATTTCTCAAGCTCTGCCGTATGGGCTGAAAATTTCATGCCTGTCATCGTGAGAGAGGATATTTTTTACAGCAGAAGAGGTCATCAGACTTTATAAGCCTGACCATTTTTCCATCACAAGATCAGGCAGGGGACGCGGCCGCCTGCGCAGGGCACATTTTTTTTTAATCGCAGCTGTGTGAATATCTTCTGCGCTGAGGTAAATTTCTGTCAGGCAGGTTTGATGGTGGCAGGTGCTTTCTGAGAACCTAAATAATCCTTTATCTCCTTCACAACGTCTGAGCAGATGAGGCACACGACGCGAAGGACGTTAACGTAATGGGTTGAGGGTCTCCAGCAAACTGGCGCTCATGTCACGTCTTTTCTGCTGCTTGTCTGTCGATTCTTGCCAGATGAATTGCATCTCAGCCAGCCTGGCCTCTCTAACTCGATGTAAAAGCCTTGAGCTCCAGTTCATAATTCATAAAAGATGTGATTAGCTTCAAGTGCTACAGTGATCAGCTGAACCCGACTGCAGTCAGAAAGCAGAGCAACGTGACTTTCAAACAGCTCCAAGCTTTACACATTAAACATGTTCCTCCGGATCCTAACAGCATAATTAACGGCCAGGCGGGTGGTTTTTTTTCCCTGAAACGTTTTTTGTTATGCTGGTTGAAGGTTCCTGACAGCACTCAGGTTAAGAGCTCTAAATATATATGTATTTAAATATAGATCTTCTACGGTAGGTGAAGGACCATAAAATGTTCGTTCAGTTGTTGCGCTGGGGCTGAGAAAAGCTAAAAATAACCAATACCACAAATTAATAAAAATGAAACTTTTAAAAAACTTTTTGGGAATTTGGAGACATGTAAATGGCACTAGCTATATAACATCAGACAGCCCTGAGAAATTTAATGCCTGTAAAATGTTTTCAATATTTAAAATCATAAAACGATAAAAAAATACTTTATGGCAAATATACTGAAAACTTAACTGAAACTGTCATATGCTGTAAAAATGTTTCGACAGGTAACCTAAAAATGAGCTTCATACTGTAACTAAACCTGTTTTGTTTAAGCCATGATGGTATTATTAATAACATAAAATAACGCCTCTTGCAAAGTGCATGTTACCCCTCTTACAGTGTAGGGTAAAATCCAATGAGGACTAACCTAAATTGAAAGGACAAATTGAAAATCACACAGAAATGAAAGTAAATTAGAATTTCTAAACTGGAAACCCTGGGTGCTGCTCTAATCTGGGCCTGGTGTTTGATAGAGGGCATAAACTATAATCGCTCCTGAGCACCCGCCTTATTAACCTCTTCTCAGATGGATTGATACACAAGTCATCAATTTGCTCCTAGAAAACTTGCTTTAAGTTCTCCATCCATCTCTGTCAGTAATAATTACCAGCTTCATCGCTCAGGCGGCGGAGGAAAGCGCAGGGGGTGGAGCGAGATTCCTCGTTCTCCGCTGCCAGGTCTGAGTCTGTGCTGTCAGCTAACAATTTATGATTGTAAGAACGTTCCCGTAACGTTTCCATCACATAACAAAAACATCATTTTTAACGTTTTAGGAATGTTTTTAGACGTATGTGAACATTACTGCACTATTTAAACATTTTATGAATTTTGTTTTATAAATAAATAATTAAATTATAATAAATTAATGTAATACTTTTTTATAATTTAAAAAAAATTACATTAAAAATAACATTTTTGACATGTGATGTATAGCATTCAATATTAAGCAAGAACATCTTTGTTTACTTAAAGAGACATTTAGAGAACGCTAGCCAACGTTCTGAGAACATTCCTTGTTAGCTGGGATGCCCCCTTCTGCGCCCACCCGATTGCACGTGTTATCTGCAGCCGGTCAGATCTTCAGTGTGTCCTGAGATTTCTCTGTAATCCATCAGATAGTGTTGAATATGGGCAGTCACAGAACGGTCAAGCCTCAACGCGTTGCAAAGTTCTGCTAAAAAGCTGAGACTTTGGAGGAGACGGCGTCCTCACACACACACACACACACGGGAAGGAAGATAAATGCCTCGGTCATCTTTCTGCACTCTCAGCCTATTGTTATTGCAATCCCTGATCGAAAGCTTCAGTTCACAGCTTATTGAGTTTTGTGCAGTCTTTGCAATTTACTGTGAGGTCCTCTTCTTCCATTTCACTCTGGATGCGCTGTAGCCCGGCAGGAGCCGTCTGCGCTGCTCAAATCACAGCTTTTGCAAAACCAAACCGAACGCTTTCCTGTTTTTGCACTAAACACTGCTGCTAGTTTGTCACAGGGTCTTTGGGGATGATGCGATACGTCTGACTGTTCCTCCCACAATGCACCAGCAAAACACTAAAACTCACAGCTGCAGCAGGAGTCGGTTTGTTCTCAGACTGACTCTGGAGGTTTTTAAGCCCGGGGAGCAAATGAACCAAATCGATCAGGAATGGCGTCTCCTTTGGTAATGAGGAGACACAGGCCTCCCTGTGGAGAGGAGAACTTGGATAGCACACAGAACCGGACAGCCGCAGTTTCACAATGAGTTCCCCAGAGGAAACACAGTTGTCCGAACAGCCACAAAGGGCTTTACCAGAGACCAATTAGGGACAAAGCGATGTCAGATAGAGAGTGGGCGCATCTTTAAAGCTACAAGAACACGTCTGCGCTGTACTTTTGCTTTATTACTTTAGCACTAGCGTCTGAAGTGGATTCTTTGAAGTTTTGATAGGGTTTTGATATAATACATTTGAGTTTGTTTCTTGTTGAGCATTTACATTGCTAATGATTGCTGTGGTTTTAAACCATTTTACATCTGTTTGAAGTTGCCTTTAGCTTTCTAACTAAATATACAATGCTATTTTTTGCAAATCTGATCTGGAATTATGTTTAACTGTTTCAGTCGAAAGGTTTATACATCTAACTTTAATACAATATTGTTTGTACTGAATATAAAGGAAGAGATGATTTTGATTTTATATAAATAATAGATTATTTGATGTTATTGTGAAGTTATATTCTCATATAGATTGTTTACAGACAAATATAATATGTATAATTTAGAATAATACTTCACAAACTGTATAAATGGATCAGACTGTCTCTTCTCCATGGAAACGGCACGCATGGCTGAAACAGTTTCTTAAAGACTGTTGCTTCAGTGTCTCTTATCTCACAGAAGTCTCTGGTCACAAACACTAGATGTGAAGATGTGAGCAGTAGAGACATCAATAGGTGATGACGGGTTTATTTTTCAGAGTCTTTTCAATAACAAATCAATAGCAGACAGAAACTCCACCTTAACCTCAGCCAGAACTACTAACTCAATTTTCCTTTTAAAACCCCAAATAATCAACATTATGTTGTTTTAAATCTGTAAGACTTTCTGCATGTGTGTGTGAAGCATGTGAAATGTTCCGTAGCATCAAAATGTTGCATTCTGGGAAAATTGTCAAGGCGTGCGGCTGATGTTTATGGTTGATTTGTGATTTATTGCTTCTTTGTTCTCAGATTGTAAGCTGCATTGGATAAAAGCGTCTGACAAATGCCTATATGTAAATAATGCATGTGTCTTTTTAACAGTGTTTTAGTGCATGAAGATGGGAGAAAAAACTGAATTTTTATTTCTGGGTAAACCGTACCTTTAATTTATCCAGGCGTGTGACGCAGGGGAGGCAAATGAGAGTAAACAATCTGTATGAGAACAGAGGTTTGTTCCATCGCTAGGAAAATATGGGAACGTAATAAGGATACCGGGAAATGATTTTCTTGCAGACGCAATATGAGTGTGTAATTGAAACATAGAGCGTTTTCCCCTGAGCTCTGCTTTCTAATCGATAGTTTTGCCTGAGGCTATCCTGGTGGTTCAAACTTTACAGAGAATAGGGAGGTGGGACGGGGCAGAAGGAGGAGGAAATTTGAACGCAATTAATTATAAATGGAGCCGTGCAGATCGAGCGAACCGCACGGGTCACGGGCTCCGCGCAGAACACGCTTCTGCTGCGCTTTCCCTGCAGATTGAGGCCCTCAGTCTTGGGCCGTGATCTAATGAAGGGTCTGATTGCTTTGTAATGAGAACCACACTGTAGAAAATAGGTTCTGGCATTAGAATGGAACAGTGGGTCAAGTATTAAAAAAATGCAATTTATTACAGATATAAACTGCATGTTTTCTCCATCCTCAAATGTTTCTCTCAGCTTCACCCTGCTTTTCATTTAACCGGCCAATCTAGTTAAACTGTCTCGTTGTGTTCCTCACACAGTTCCTCTCAGTATTGTGTTGTTTGCTGTGCAACCTGACAGGGAAAGAGGTCGCAGACATGGGCTGATGTTCTTTAAAAGTTACTCAAAATTCTTGCAGTAATGTTAGTGGAATTTATATGTTCTATATAAAATCATGTTAACGTTATATATGGTAAAAAACGTAATTCTTAAGTAGTCAGTTGTGTTGTTTTGTTTAAAATGCTACAGAATAACATGCATAATCTATATATTTGTATATGTACAAATATATGTGTATGTATATTTTTATATATAGAATTTTT
>JBAJNP010001072.1:33440-69824 GCA_036877545.1 Yasuhikotakia modesta | reverse complement strand
GGCTGTTGGTTGTGTATCAACTTGACTTCTCTACAACACAACTGATGGTCCCAACCCAATAAATAAGGAAAGAAATTCCACTAAGTAACCCTGATAAGGCACACCTGTTAAGCATAAACCATTTCAGGTGACTTCCTCATTAAGCTCATTGAGAGAACACGAGAGGGTTTGCAGCAATATCCAAAAAGCAAAGGGTGGCTACTTTAAGGACTCTAAAATATAAATCTTATTAACAAAGTTTTTTGTTAAGTACATAATTCCACATGTGTTCAATAAAGTTTTGATGCCTTCAGTCAGAATCTACAATGTAAACGGTCATGAAAATAAAGAAAACTCCTCATTAAATGAGAAGGTGTGTCCAAACGTTTGGCCTGTACTGTATATAGCAAATTGTTTTGTTTAAAGGAAAGAATGGTTTACATGCCCCATGGCTTAGCAGAAGCTTAGCAGAATTTTGCTTAGAGCGCCAGGGAGGCCAGGATCGGCTCTGTTGAGGGTGGAATGTCTGCCATGACTGTTGTCCCCAAACTCTAAGCCCGAATTAGTTGACTTTACTAGAAAATTGTGTGGAAACTTGTTGCACTAAACCATTTTAGTTTTGGCACAGGTTGAAACTAAATGAACAATGTTTGTTGAACTCCCTGCTTTTACACAAAATACAGAGCAATACATTTCAAAACTAAGAGATCAGGGCAGGCGGCAGACAATGAGAATAATCCTCTTTTCTCTTTAGTGCAAATGCACTAGTGTAAACACTCACCAAATTTTGTTGCTTTCGTTGTGTTACCTCAGCATGCTATGGTTGAAACATGCCGAGGTAACGCAAGGTAGACCACTTTCTAGGGCAGGGGAATATCACAAATGAGTGGTTGCAGTACACTGGATTCATAAAGGGCATCCCACCTTTTAGAAATTTTAGAAAACACCTTTTAGAAAACACCTTTTAGGTTGCTTATTGTATGTACTCCACGTTTTCCTGATTTTATTTTTAATGCATCTTGAAGCCTGCATTCCTGAGATGCTTAGCACTATATGGCTATGGCTATAACCTGTATTATTATTTTTTAAATAATGTTTATTTACACAGACCACATGTTTTGCTTCTTAAGAGTCGGGTTGATCTATTTTAACTTTCAAACAGTGTTAGGCAGTAACAAGTTACTAGTAAAGAGTAGTAAAACAAATTGAAAATTTTAATAATTACATTTTTGTTTCCTTTAAAAAGAGGTGTACAATGTTACTTTTTGTGTCAACCTTTGTTGTTTTGAAATTCATTTATTATTGAAAATGCAAGAGAAGTGATGTTTGCATTCTATCAAGGTTGCCAGAAAAATGAGATTTTAATTTATCTGCATGATGCCACATTGTATTTTAGGTTTAGAATTATTTGGAATAGTTTAATGATGGATGTGCTTTTATGAGCTCCAACAAGTCTTTTTGTATTGCTGGAATATGCTGCACAACTACTGGTGTTAGTGACTGTGTGCTGAATCAAACAAGAAAGAAGCCAAGGGCAATTGAAATTAAGACAAATTAGTTACATATTTTCTGCTAATTTAATTTAAAAGTGCTAGAACACCAATCAGGTCTTTAAAGAGCTAATTTATGTTTTGGTTAATATCTCTGCAACAGTGGGAGCTATAATCAAAATTAAATGCGAATGCTTGTCCTATAAAACATATATCTTCAATTTTATTTTTGTCTCCAAAATATTCTGCCATTGTGAATAAAAATAAAAAACAATTTGACTCTCATGGCAAAATAGTATTTGATTGGTTAAGCCCTTAGCACATATAAGGAATTAATTCTGTGGGTGTGGCCCATTTTGGGAGCTCAAGTATTGAATTTTTAAAAAAATAGTTTTTATGCAATACAGGGTTTTTTATATGTTAAACTGCTGTTATGCTGATATTTATATTTTAAAATATACATTGTTCTATGTTTTGTGTATTCAATAATGTAAAATAATTTACTTGTTAAGAACAGATATGGAATATGATTGATAATGAAAGCTGACTACACACATTTATATTTGCCTCCATTTAGTGCTCATTGCGATTCCTGCTCCGGTTAACTTGACAATACTGTCTCACAACTTTGAGCACATCTTACAGTGGAGCCCTGGAATTAATTCTCCTCCACAGACTGTTTTCAATTTAAACCAAAGGTAAGGGTTCTCATAAAAAATTGTGGGTTCCAGCATCAAGGATTATACCCAGACCTAAATGAAATCTAGTTATTAATTGTATTGCACCAAAATATCATTCAAGAATGTGGAACAGAATGTTGTACTGTATCATTACAGTACAATAGACACAGCTGGCTATCCACTCGTGTTTTGCAACTAAAACATAACAAGCCTGCTCGCCTCCCCCTTTCTGTAAGAGAGATGTGTATGACTAACTTTCTTCAACTGAATACAACCATCAATTTTGATGTTCGCTTCATTGTGCTTTTGTAGTATCAATATTTAGTAACTCCTTCTCCTGCATTGTGAACCTACCAAAGTGAAATTTTTCAAAAAACACTTTCTGCTTGTGTTCGGGTTGAGTCATGCACCTCTGAGATTATATAAAAGTAAACAAAAAGAGAATTTTATGTTGAATTTGGGGTTTGCTGCAATTGTGAAATTATTTGACTTTTTTGTTCGTTTTTTAAATTATCCTGTATTTTATTATTTCTACAGCTGTGACTATGGAAAGCCAACAGTTCGCTATGAGAACATGAGAAATACAACCCTGGACGTCTCTAAATCTTTAGAGGACATATACAACAAATGCACTTTCTTTATTTGGGCATCAGTTGATAACATGACCTCATCCAAGATTAAAATCAGTATTACACCATATGAAGACAGTAAGTCTCAACTATGAAGTTGCTTTGAAGAGAAGCTAGTTCATATGTTTGTTCGTTTCTCCACTAAATCGTGTTATTTTTACACTGCATGCATCTTCAGGTCAGTGTCAACCCTTTAAAACAGCTTTGGTTTGCTTTGTTCAGCAATTATAGGTCCACCCACTTTATTTCTGTCTGGCTGTACAAACTGTCTGAAAATCCACATTTCACTACCAAGAGGATCAGGGAACAAAAATCAGCTTGACAGTTTTTATAAGTCTGTGAACTTCAATATAAGCTGGAAGAAAGCAGGAGAGAAGAAGGTAAGAATAATTGTGGAAAGAGTGCTGCTAAAATGTTAAGGAATTATTGTTGTGCTTTTCTGTATTGTTTTATTTTACCCAAAAACGTTTTAGTGATATGTGGTCATGTTTACAGGCTCTATGACCCTTTAAAAATTAACACTTAGTTTCAGTTAATTGTCTTGGAATTTTATCAATGTCATAGATGTATTCTAATTTAATGTTAGGTTTAAGCCAGAGATGAATTCTGAGTCAGCTCTACAACTATAAAGACAACAACCTATCTACATGGAACAGTACAGGTGCAAGCATCTGTAAAGCAAAACACTAAAAGT
Source organism: Yasuhikotakia modesta (assembly GCA_036877545.1). Taxonomy (NCBI): domain Eukaryota; kingdom Metazoa; phylum Chordata; class Actinopteri; order Cypriniformes; family Botiidae; genus Yasuhikotakia; species Yasuhikotakia modesta. The sequence continues at coordinate 66,352 of JBAJNP010001072.1, read as the reverse complement.
AGCATACTGTACTCTCTTACTTATGTTATTAGACATAAATTGTAAAATACTCCTGAGAGCAATAGTGTTTTTGTATTTGTTTATTAAAAGCTGACAGTACTGAAATCAGCAGGCAATCATAAAATAAGACCCTGATGTCATCTGCCATATCGTTACTTCAGTATATCATTACTTTCATGCTGGAATCCCTCAAAGGGAATGGAATCTTGTCTTTCTTGCTAGAATCCCTCAGAAGGTTTTGGTAAATGTTGATTTTCCAAAGAAGTTATTGGCTAGTTTCCCCAACATTGCAATCTTGTGTCAGCGATGGTGTCCGTTTTGGTCCAACTCTGTCCACCAGCTAACCAGCTGAGCCCTAGTGAGTGAGGCAGAGAAGTAAAACTGTCTTGCTGCTGAGGCATTAGTCTGATATTAAACATTTTGGCAGCTTGGTTTCAACCTGTTTTTACACTGAGGTAGTTTTGATTTCTGAGACTTATAGTACAGGGGTTGAACAATGAAACTAAAACACTGGCCAATTTAGTACTGGATTTGTTGGTGCATAGTATTGGATTTGTCTTGCTGGCGCATCTGTTACTAAGGCAGCAAGTCTTTGTGATGTGTCAAGAGCCGCAGTATTCAGGGTAATGTCAGCATACCACCAAGAAAAAATGAACCACATCCAACAGGAATAACTGTGGACGCAAGAGGAAGCTGTCTGAAAGGGATGTCTGGGGGCTGGATCCGGATTGTATCCAAAAAACATAAAACCACAGCTGCACAACTCACTGCAGATTTAAATAAGCACCACGACTCCACTGTTTCCACCAAAACTGTTCATCAGGACCTCTACAGGGTCAATGTTCATGGCCAGGCATGACCAGTAAGCGAGCATGGGGGTGGATCAGTGATTGTTTGGGCTGCAATGTTATGTCATTCCCTATGCCCAAAACTTGTGCTAGATGAATGATTAACTGCCAAGGACTACTGAACCACTCTGGAGGACCATGTGCACCCAATGATTTAAACATTGTATCCTGAAGGTGGTGCCACATATGAAGATGATAATGCGCCAATACACACAGCAAGAGTGGTTTGATGAATATGAAAGTGAAGTTAAACATATGGCCTGCACAGTCACCAGATCTAAATATAATTGAGCCGCTTTGGGGTGTTTTGGGGAATTTTGTCAGGAAACATGTCCTCCACCAGCATCACGTAGCGACCTGGCCACTATTCTGCAAGAAGAATGGCTCATAAGATATTGTGCATCCCTGTGAATAGTCAACTTAGCATTGTTATTGCACGACGTGTTCCTGTGTATTGGAAGCTGTAAGGAGGTGGGTGCCATTTTATATATACAAATCTTTTGTTTATCATGTTTTCTGTTGTTAATTTTTTTTATTTTGGCAGTTTTACTTCCTACCTAGTTAGAAGGTCCTTTTGTTCATAGTTTTGGCTTTCCCCCTCCTGAAGTCTGCATTTGTGTCCCGTTTTACTTTTCCAGCTGTACTTATGTTAAAAAGTTAAGTTGTCTGTTGTGTGGGTCAGGGGACTGGCACACACTCACCCCAACCAATCTTTGTTTACTTTTTTCTGTTACTTTTGTACCCTAGACCCTTACATCTGGGACAAACCAGTCTATTTATTGTAACAAGAACAGAACTAAACCAAACTGTGCTTCCTGTGTATCCTTTTAAGGAACTTGTGGATGTAATTTGCCAGTCACTCACCTCCACTTCTGTTACTTTAATCCATGTTTCTTTACCTGCTGTTATCATCAGACTCATGGGCAATCCAGCACCCTACTCTGGCTCAAACGGGGACTGCAATGGCCTACTCCTTCAGTGTTTGTTGAACCTGGAAATGCAGCTACAACATTTTCAAAGATAGAGTTTGAAAATCCTCTCTCCTCTTTCAGTTCCACTTTTGAGAATTATTTGCAAATCCTCTGAAGATTTTTCAGTGGGTGAGCAATTATATTTTAAAGCAAATAAATGTATCTATTTAAGATTATGCTTTTAGATTTTGCTCCTCAACTCCTTACCACATACCGACAAAGACTGAACCCTTATCTTTGGCTGCATTTGGACTCCTGTGACATTGCCTGTGGTTTGGAATGGTTTGTACTGCTCTCTATCTGTGTGTACAACCAATTACAAACCATAAGGGGAGGTCAGCAGGGTCAACAACAGCATTTGCAGCACCCTGGCAAGAGTCTTTCAGCTCTCCATAACCATGCAACTCATTCAGGTTGAATTCTTAAGTTTCCATCCTTCTGAGTGGGAGAGGAAGCTGACCCAGGGTCATTGTACTGTGTATGTTGTAGTGCTGGGGGGCATGCTAGATCCACATGCCCCATGCATCCTTCATGTTCTGTGGTGGGTTATCCTGTCTTCCTCTGTCAGGAAAACTCCCATTATTACTGAAATAGTTCTAAATACCCTTGATGTCTCTTCCAGCACATGCTCTGGCAAATGCATATCCACAAGACGTTCGTGGATATGAGATGTTCCTGGTGAAAAGGGCCTTCTGCATACTGAACCAATCTACCTACTAGTTCTGAAATAATCCACTGCTAATGTTACTTATGGGCATCCCTTATTATTTCAGCATAATCTGGTGATCTCTTTGGGCACTTATGAGATCCTGAAGTGGTGACAATTACTTTCTAGACCAGGCTTTCTCCACCAAGTAATTCTCAAGTCAGCTCAGTTCCCCTTGGTAAACTCCACTTTTGTTAAAAGGCCCATTGAACTATAATCAGTGGACATTTCTGCATTTTACACCCCCATCAGTGAGATATTCTGCACCAGGAATACCTCCAACTTCCACTTTACTGGCCGTGGGCCATGGGACACTATGGAAAATGCTGCTTCTAGCTTTATCTTTGTGGTCTAAAAAGATGGATACTTGCAGTTTTGCGGAACAAGATTAGTATAAAATTTCACCACCTTCCCAGTCAAACTAAAACAGCTATCAGAGGCAGCTGTGTTTAATAAGTTTGACCTCCACAGTGCATATAATGTCGTCTTAATACATGAGCGGGATGAGTGGAAAACTGCTTTTGTGACCCTTACAGGTTTTAGTCTCCATTATTTTCAAGATTTCATACAAGAGGTGCTCCAGGACTTTGACCGTTAATTTGTTCTAGTCTAACATCCTAGTGCACACCCAAAGCTTGGCTAAACATTGGCATTGCATTATGGATGTACTTCAGTGTCTCTGAGGGTTCTTTTATCAGTCCTCAATCCAATATCAAGGGTACAATATCAACAAAGATAGGATGAAAGGTAGCAACTCATGTTGCTACCTCATGTTGCATGCTGCTGACTGGTGTTTTTATTTCTGTAAATGACTGTATCAGATTCTGACACAGTCAACACAATTTAACACATTAACACAATATTTTGTCTTTTACATAACATTATTTTATTATGTTTGTAAAACTGACAAAAAAACCTTTTGTACAGTTGTAAAACTGTGATTATCAAGATCATTCATCATAGCTTAAGTCTGGTAAATAAACAAAAGGCGCACACATTTAGCTACATAATGGAAAAAATGAACTGATCTGTTTAAATCAATTCAATCTCATTGAATTAAAACAACCCTTATAAAAAGTAACTATAAAAGCTATACAACTATAAGAGGTAGTGTAGGCAATTTTGGAGACACTAGAAAGGGCAACTTTGCTTTAAGAAAGCTTAAGATCCCACCCTCTTTTTGGAGGACTGCAAGGCCACACTTACTCAAACATGAGTAGAAGATTATCTGTGTAAGCACAGGTTGTGCAGAGGTATGCAAATACATGGGTTTACAGACTAGTAGGGCATGATTAGACAAGCAATCAGAGGTCCTGCGCCTTTCACAAATTTTCATATATAAAAATACTTTAGCCTTCCTGCAGTTCAACTGGTAGAGCACTGCGTTAGCAGTGCAAAGATTGTTGGTTTGATCTCAGGGAATGCAAGTGTTGATAAAAAATTGTTGAATTCACTGTAAGTCATGTCTGCCAAATGAATAAAAATACAAATGTAAAATACATTTACATTTAGGCCTTTAACAGACTTCGGGCCCGTTTCAGAAAGGTGGTTCAACCAACTCTGAGAGTCAGCTTTAACTCTGGGTTGAGTTTTCGATTTCAGAACAGCTGATTAGTTGGTTAAATCAACTGTGTGTAGGTTGACTCTGAGTTAACCGTGTACCCCACGACAATAAAAAGCCATTATGAATAGAGTGCAGATATTATGATTCACCATGGCAACACCACCCGGGGGAAAAAGGCAGCGGCTGTTTGCAGTGTAAAACACTTCTACTTTACAAAAAAGCTATTTTACAAAAAGCTATTTACACAGTGTTAATAGAAGGTAGATGCTATTTATACTACTTAAATAACTACTAAACTACTTAAATTTTAAATATATTTAAATATTTATTAAACTTTAAAAGTTTTGGTAGATGCAGGATTTTTTGCTATATATACTACTTATTGCAAATAGTGGCAGTTATCTGCATCTCAATATTGTACGTTATTAGAAAACAGTATACAATAATAACATTGCATGCAAATGATAATTTACTTCAAATTATTAAATAGATACCACCTTTTCTGGACAATACAAACCTTCCCTACATCTACTCTAACCACACCTGCTACTTTCTTTCAATTATGACCTTAATTTCATTGAAAATAAATTCCTTTCTGATACAATATGACATTTGAAAATTAAGTAAACTCGGATCTGGAGAAAATGGAGTAAACTCTGTAAATTGTATTTGAACTCAGATTAACAGTGTCAAGAATTTCGATATGCGCCTTACCATCTACGCCACTTTAGTGGTTGTCTCTTTTCTTGGACTTAGTGAAATTAGTCTCTGCCTACTCTGCGAGTCACAATCCATATATCTTGTATTTAATTGACTATAGAAAAACTGTACTGCTCAAATAAAGAAATGCATCAGGACATGACAGCTATCATTGCATCACCCGAGGAGCAATTGCGGGTTAGGTGCCTTTCTTAAACGTACTTCAGTTGCTACCTGAGGCACTGGAATTGAACCAGCAACTTACGGCACTTACCGCTTCCAAACACAATTCTTCAATTTATATGTTAAGTCAATGCACAGACGCGAATAGACATTTTGCGGCGTGGCAAGCACGGAAGATCTAAACTCTAACCAATCAGGAGCTTGCTCTAGTAGTGATGTGATCAGTGAGTAGAGGCAGAAAATGCCCCTTCCATGAAGCATTCAGTCAAATGTTGAGACACTGTATGCTGAGACAGATACTTACCCTGTTCAGCACTGAACTGTTGCGTAATTCCAACTGCAGTGTTTAACCAATTGCCCATATGAGATTTGTATCTGTATTATCCTATCCTCTAGTGCATTTCTCTTTCGGGACGTCCAGTTTGGGCGACTTGAATGAGATTGTGGCAATGTAAAGATGCAATAGTCTATAACTGTCAGATTTGGAACAACCAACTTCTCTTGCTATAGCTGAAAGGGTCATCCTCTACATGCCTACATCTGGACAACCTGCTATATATATATATATATATATATATATACACACACTGTATATGCTTGTACACTTACAAATGTAGCCACCATAAGAATAAACCCCTAAGAATAGAAATCTAAAAGGAAATATCTCTAAAATGTCTTTGGTTACAGGCATGCAAACTTTATATATATACACTGTATATGCTTGTACACTTACATACACTTATAAGTGTATAGGTGTTATAAGTACACTTATATTGATAAGCAATATATTGGCCATATATACAACATTTACACCCACTCGCTGTGCAGCCATGTCCTTGCAACCAACATGAATTACCTAAACCTCAGCACCAAGTTTTGATTCACACACATTTAATTTGTTTTTTACCCTGTTGTCTAGCTACACTCTAGAAACAATGTAATTAAAATGGATAAACAAACTTTTATTTTAAAGTAAAATATTACATTCTTACATTGATTGTTTTTTCATATGTAACATCATATAAGCTAAATATCTAAAGTCTTTTGTTGTCATCAACATTCAGGCCAACCAGGTTTTAACATCAGGCGAACAGTATGTTCTTCAGAATCTTCTGCCTGGTCATAAATACTGTATTAGAGTAATTCCCCAGATCACTTACAATCGCAACACTCAACTCTCTGCATGGCATTGTGAATATACAAGTAAAGAAGAGTCAAGAGACAGGATGAGCCAAGGTAAGAAATATCCTACTGGCTTAAATGTATTGAATGTGTGTAACTATCAATGAAGATTGATAGTGTTTTAATGATATATTTGCATGTTGCATAACTAGTCTTACCTTTTTTATCTATTACCTATTTATTATCTAGGTAATAAATTATTGTCTTTTACTTTATTATCTATTACCTATTTAATACATAAGTATTCAAAACAATGATATTGGAATCTTTTTATGCTTTGGTTTCTTTTTTTAATGTGTTGGACTTCTGCAGTTTACATATTCTTTGTTTGTTTAGAGTTTGTACCAGATTTGACATTGATTTTTGACAGCTGAAAAGGTGTACAATTTTCTGTGCAGTTTACTTATGGTCGTATTACTTACATCTGGGACCAAACCAATAAAGGCTTTACAAATGTAGCCACCATAAGAATAAACCCCTAAGAATAGAAATCTAAAAGGAAATATCTCTAAAATGTCTTTGGTTACAGGCATGCAAACTTTGTAAAGAGAAAATGAAGTGATTTTTCATTGTTTTTAAACCGTCACCATTAGGATATAATGCAACAAGGATTGCCAAAGTCAATAAATTTTACCAATAAATCTACCAATTTCTGTATGAAAATTAAATAACAATGTTTGTTCTTCTTTTTTGCACTCCACTCATTAAGGGATAGGTCACCCTAAAATTAGAATTACCTTCCCTTAAGGCATTCAAAGTATTTTTTAAAGAGCTGAAATCATGCTCCTACATGCTTCCTTTGGGTTCTGTGTTTACAAGCTTTTTGTGTCCTTTCATTTTTGTGCCCAACACACAAATTCATCTCCCCTCAAAGAACAAGGTTTAAGTTTATTGCCTGCATGTTTGTCTGACATGAAGTCATAGTATGAACATGAACATTGTTTCATCCCAAAGAGCAAAACAGAGGTTACTGTGCTTGGGCAGAGCAATGCTTATGCTTGTACAATTTTGTTTATTGGAACCAAATATAAATTGCCTCCAGTTGGTTCAAAGTTTCTGACTTAGAAAGTTTAATACATCACTTCTATATTATGTTTCCTGCACTGCTTGCCAGTTAGGTAAAGAAACATTTTTTTTTAATTTTTTTTACGTTTTTAAAGCTCAGACTGGCACCCGAGTACCTTTCTGAACTTTGTACCCCAAATACATTCATTAAATGTTTGAGATTTTCAGAAGATTGTTGATTATTAAAAGATTTGGATTAAAGTCTAGGGGTAATTGTCGCCCAGTAAGCACTTCATGTGTATTTCACAGGGAAAAAAATGAACTAATGTAAGTTATAATAAAGTAATCAAAGACTTGAGTAAAACTTTTTAAAGATATAATGTGAAGTTTACATTCTTTCTCTCTGCAGTGTTATCTTTAGTGAGCTGGTCATTGGGAGCCTTTGTAATTGCATTAGGTGTGCTGGTGCTAACAGTCAGCCTGTTCTACGTTGGGTGTCTGTGTAAGCTGAATACTTTTCATCCTAAAGCACTGGTAAGGAGATACAAGCAACACACAATAAACATAAAAATTTGCAATTTTTAAGCAGGATTTTTTCATATGGTTTCTTATAAGAAACGATTTACCTTTTTAGAAATTGTATGTTAATTACAATGAGATTGTTTTTTGTTTAATTACATTTGTTCAGCTTTCTCTGTTGTCCCTCATTCAGAGTAATATAGTACAAGTGTACTACTTGAACCCTGAACAGACAGTAATTGAGAGTGCAATGCTTCCTGTTGTTCAGCTGAGTACATCTAAAAATGGCCTAAGCAAAAACAGTTCTTTACTGAATCTTGATCAAAAGTCACAACATGAAGAACTTGAAGAAAACTACGGCAGAAAGGTATTTGTGATAATTTTATCTCTTTCAAAATGCATGAAAACCAAGCATTTCTTATGTCTCAAAATAAAAGCTCAGTATTACAACTCTTTTTTTTTTTTAAAGAACTTTGCTATTCATTTAACTTACATAACATCAAATGAAGAGTTTCGTTCCAACACAGGATAAATCCAAATTTTAAAAAACTGTTTGTAATAACATAAAAAATTCAAATCTATATTTTGATTTTAAACATTTATTAAACAAACAAAACGGCAAACATTCTTTCAATAGAAACTCATTTTCTGTATAAGAGTGGACAAAAATATAACAATAAATAAGTTATTTATTTTATCAAAGTTGTTCATTTAATAACGCTGAAAACACCCATTCAAAAGACAACAGTCTTTCTGCGTTTACTGACAGAGCGCAATGAAACTGCATATTGGAATAGAGCGCCGTGATTGGTTGGAATGGCTTACTGCTAGTTATCTGACTTTAGATGAGACCATGAAACACTGTATCTAGTTGTAACTTCTTATATTGATCTCACAGGCAGACACAGAGGATGATGAAGACTATATGGAAGAAGATGAGAAAGACAGTTGCACCTACATGGGTCGTATAATTAACCACAGTAGTTTGGAAACCAAAAACAGCGAAGAGAACTCTATGGTTTCAACTTTGCCACTGCTTGACCGTTCTAGTACCTATGATACAAGGGATAAAGGAGCACAGCATCTTAGTGTTACCAGACTATCCTCTCATATACATAGTGGTGATAAAGAGTACAAGGAGAAAGTTTTGTCAGAAGTGTCTAAGGAAAAAGACAAGCTTCCTAAATTTAGATTAGAGCTAGTCAATGGGTCAGATGTTACAGGGAATGTCAGCTTGTTCTCAGTCACTTTAAGTGCTCTTGGACAAGAGGAAGAAGAGGAAGATTTAGATGAGGATAAAGTATGTCTGCTACCCAAACCACTGGCGAAAAAAGATCATAAAGGGTTCTACAGAGTCATACCATTGGAGGAGCCTGTACAGATGGAAATAAAAACGGATAATCTAATAACAACAGGATGCCAAAGACAATTTCCTCTTTGTTCCTTTGATCTGGACGTGCAGATAAATCAAGACACAGCGTCAGGATATGCAGTGACACACACGGGAGGCATGCTTGAACAAAATAGCTGCTTGTTTGAGGAGACTAAGGACTCTGACACAGGCTATATAACACGGTAACTAATTAATGAAAGGCTAAACAATTTGCTTAACAGAAGTTCAGGGCTTTTTGACAGTTGCTCTGACTGGTTTTATTGCCTATTTCATTGCAAATGGCCCTGGAGTGTTACATGAAAACATTCCACAATATGTGGATGCATAAAACAACATGATTATTACTTTAAAAATAAGCAAATGTTTCATATGGGAAGCTGACATTTTACAGTTATTTTAAAATTAAGACATTATCTTTTATCTATTAAAAATGCAATCTTTAAGTAGTTTCCTTTAACTTAGTTTATGTGCATTGTTCTTTCTAATGTTTTTCCTTTCTACATTACCCCAATAAACTACTTTAAACATTATTATTTGTTTTTAATTTGTTTTACTTTAAACAGCATTATTAATGTTTTTAATACTGTTTTACACTAAAACAGCTCTTCCTTTAAACTTTCAGTTGGATGTGGTAGTTAAACTAAACATCTTAAGTAAACTTGTGGTTGGCTCAAAAAAATAATACAGTTTTATAGTGAATATGTTTGGAAATTGTAAGTAGCCTAAACTATTTTATATATGTTCACGACTTTCAGTGTGTGTTCACTCTTCCCTAAGATGGGTTAAATGAGAGGTCAAATGGGTAACCGTATCTGACAAATACTGATACTTAATTAAAATCTCCTCTTGAGTGGTGATGATGATGATAATAATAATGTTAGAATCCGAAGTAGTACAGCGGGATATTAGAGAGAGACACAGTAATTAATCCTTAATTCCACAAATGTTTCATAGGCTGCCCTTGACCACTGCTACACTACATTAAAGGATGCATTACCATACGCCGTTATGTCAAGACAAATTCCTTTTGGGCATGAGCGAATATAGCGTATTCTGATTCTGAATGGGGTATTGAGAACAGAACTTTGGGTAATGCCTTAGAGGCTACCTAAAAACCTCTTTTAATAACTGTTCTAGGTTAGGGTATTTATAACGTGATTTTGCACATATTTGGCATTGTTTGGCTTAACTGGCTACCTCATTATGAAATGAGAGTGCTTCGCACTGATTGGCTGCCTTCACTGCCACTCAAAGGAATGATTATGATGTCGCCCGGCTTCTGAACACAAAGGTATTCAGCAAACGAGAAAAAATCATCAGCAGGTAAAGTTTTCAACATCAATACATTTCAAAAGTAAAGTTCAAACGTTTCTTGGTTCAAAGACCAAGAAAACCATTAACAAGTAAACTATTCAACAGTAATACATATCAAACGTAAATCAAAGTCCAGGCAGAATATTAACAAAAAAACGATCTTTAAACGTATAACAAACAAAATTTATTCACACCCAACGCCCATGCTCTCTGGAGTGAAATGCGGTACCACTAAATATGAATGAACATCAGCTTTAACTTAAGGCTAAGCCATTATATTAACACATTTAGCCGAGTTTCATCAAAGTTAGCTCTAGCCAAGATAATCAAACCTTGCGTTAACCACAGGGCGCACAAGAAGCCCAGAACAGCAATTGTCGAAAACGTGATCATACCGCAGAAATTGCAACAAAAGTAGCACTGATTTTTACAACAGCACTGAACTTGAAACTATACGAAGATTACAGAAGTACTATTACAAGGGCTATTTGGTGAAAAAATAATTGCTGCAACAGTGTTTCCCCTTATTGGTATAAATGAATCTGGCCACCTTTGAAATCACTCGTCCAGTAGCTCTTTAGCCTTCTTATAAAACAATTCTTGTATTTTAAGACAATTTAAACTTTGAGAATTAACCAAGACTGTGATGTAAATTAATTTTCGAGGACATTATCACCTTTTTCAGACAACACTAAAAACCAAGCGGGAAGCTTGAGGAAACAGTGTTTAAGACTCCGATAGTTAACCTGCCACGGGGCGGGTTAGTTCAGATGCATATGTTATCCTGGTAACCCAGAGTGATGGAACCGAATTGTCGGTAAAATCCAGGTAAACTCAGAGATCCAGGTAAACAATAAATTAATGTTTCAATACAAAGTGGCAATATAAATTCTGTTTCTTATAGCATTTTAGTTTTGTCTTGTTTGTAGTGTAATAAACGTTTGCGTAAGTAGTATTTGTGTTAGAGAAGTAACACATAATATTTTGATAAATTAAATCACTCAAAAAAGATTGCATGCCTTCACTGCCACACGAAAGAATAATTATGTGACGTCGTCTCCTGGCTTGAGTGCATAACTGAACATAATTATTTGAAGGTTGACTTTTTTTGTATTAAAACTTCTTTACAGTAAACTCGATTACAATCACAAGCTATTTTCATGCAGAACAGTGGGACTGAATTAACTCTGTTTCAGTGCTGTGGTCCAAGTGCTGTTCCTCTAGACTGGGTTTCCTATGCGATGCGAACTATGTTTTTTGTTACATTTCATTTTTGTGAGGAGGGGGTGAGTGAAAGGAAACTGACGTAAGATTCCGCAGGTTTCCACCCTGAGCCATTTTCAGGCACTCATTTTTAAAACATAAATTTATATACTTTAGAGAGGTTCAAAATGTCTGGAACTTTTCCTATGTACTTTTAGGCGGGTATACTGCCATTTTCCGTCAAGACTAGAAAAATTTAGATTTTTACTCTAGGTCCCCTTTCAATTTAAAATTGTCAGCTTCCAATTTAAGCATGTGCTAAAAATATTGTACTCTGTTGCTTACATCTATGACATGCTAAAACCACATGAAATATTTTATTTCTCAAAGGGAGTAAGACTGATCACTAGAGATGTAATTCATTTTTTAATGTTTGCTTTTTGCAGAGAAAGCATGGTAGCCACTTAAAGAAATATACTGTGCCCTTACAGCAACAAGAAAAATGGAGACAGAGGGGGCTCCGTCGACCTCCAGACAGCTGACGCTGGGAGAAACTAAACTTGTCACACAGAGAAATGTTGATTGTGCAGTGTTGAATTTTGTGACCCAGAGTCTCCAACCCTTTAGTGTGGTGAAACAACCATCATTTTGTTTCCTGCATAATTTTCAGCCTAACATCTCTCTCATCATATCAAGGGCTACTTTGCGACATAAGATGGATGAGGCAGCACTTGGGATAAAGACTAATATGAAAAAAGCAATGTCAAATATAGATTACATAGCAACAACAACAGATTGTTAAAGTTCAAGAAGAAAAGTTTTAATCTGTGTTACTGCCCACTGGGTTGGTCCTAACAGCCTGGAGAGGTGCACTAGTAGCACTAGCGCACAGACACTTTTGATGCTTTGGCTTGCGCTCTAAATGACATACATTCTGAATTTGGCATACAGAACAAGGTTCTGTATCAATTTTTTAAAGGCATTTTTTATATACAGAGAGCAAGATGAGAATAACAACTCTGCTTCATATGAGGCTGAAGATGAAATAAGTGATGTGATGTGTGAGGGAGATGATGAGGATGGTGTTGAGGTAAACTTAGAACTGTAGAGTTCACAGCTGTTTTAGATGAAGATGGTGGCTTACAATTCCAGCTTGTTGTGCCTGCCACTTACTAAACGTTTGCAGCCAAAGCCTGTTAAAATGAAGTCTACAAGAAGCTGTCCAGGTCAGCATTTGCAAAGTGCCATGCACTATGGAATAAGGGTGGCAGATCTGCAGCTGCAGCAGAGATAATAGATGTGTGCAAAATTCAGCTGATCCACCACAACATAACAAGGTAAAATTCCTTATTTCTCACTGTTGAGAGAGTGCTTTGAATCATTAAAGATCAGGGAGAGAGGGTTATCAGAACTATATGCACTTCACTCAAGTTACCAATGTAAGTGCTTTTTCTATAATCCCTTTAAATTCATGTAATGTTAATAGTAAAGGTTTTATAAACACATTACTTTGAGTAGTACCTTATCTAATCAAGGATTTGCTAGGAGTAGATACAGGGAAAGTGGAAACAGTAAAATGACACTTATCAAACCCACGCATACTTGTAATGTAATGACGTGAAATGATTATTATTGTTATCAGAACAATAATATATATTATTGTTGTCTGTATGTGTATTAGGTTGAGTTCAGTTGAAATTGCCTTTCTAGAAGAGTATGCCAAAACCATGAGCCCTCTAGCCAAAGCCCTCAACATTCAGGCTGAAATTAATGTTCAGATGGGACGTCTTCTGCCTAACCTGGACTGAATTCACATTATCTCCTGATACTGCAAACCTCTGGTGGATGTCATCCTGGAAACATGCTGGTAGAGCCAGAGTTTATTGCAACTGCAATCCTTGTCCTGAAACTAAAAACATCCTGGACATCAGATTAACACATTGTCAAACTAGGTAAGATTATTTTCGGCTTTGAAAAGCATAACTTTGAAAAGCATAAGACTGACCCAAATTTTTAAAAGATATCCAACTCAAATTTTATCTTGACATTCTCAGTTTGTTTAGGTTATTTTAAATACACATTGGACATACATGAGGGAATGCTCAAGTACTTGGTTTGTGTACTTCATTCACCACTGTTTATCCATTATAGTTATGTGATTGTATGGCTCAAATGGCTAAATAAATAAACTGCCAAACAGGAAGGACACGTCCAAGTACAAAACAATAGTGCAGATAAAGAGCATAAGCATGACACCAGCTCTTTAAAATAGGTTGGTTGTGGACCAGTTGACCGCAACTGCTGCTAATGTTGTCTTTGTGGTTTATAGTCAACTTAACTGCCAATTTATCAGTGCTATATGCCACATTAAATCCAGTAGGCTGTCTGAATTTACTTTCTCATAAACTATGAAAAGTTCATACAGTGGTATCATGGTATCCTGTGATGTCATGTTAATACAATGTAAATTATCTGGTGTATATTAACTGTCTGCTAAAGTGTCTTTGGTCATGAAGAAGACAGTATGTCCTGTTTGTTCTAGATGGATGATGAGTGGCCCTCCTGTTCAAAAAAGGACTAATGATTGGCACTGGAATATTGAGAGATACTAATAAAATGGTAAAAAAAAAAATCTATGTTATAGTTTTTCAAAAAGCCCTAGGTCACATCAGTTATTTCACATGTAATAGAAACTTAAGCATAATTATGGATTTTATTTTATCCTCAAGTATATTTCAGTTTCTCAAAAACAAACAAAAGTGACATGGACATAATTTGATTGTGTACTTAACAGCAAAGCTTGTTAAAAGCAGTTACTAGATTGATGCATAACATTCATACAATGCATACATTTAGCTTTTTGTAATAAAACATTTTTTGTTGCACATTATACCTGTAGAACAAATTGCATATGTGACTAAAGAGTTCCAAAAATATGGGGTACCTGCCTTTTGCAATATCGTTAAGTCATATGTAAATACACACATGCAGGTTGGCGTCCTGTATGCAATTAAAATGAAATAGACAGAATGGCCTTTGGGGCATTGCTGTGTGATTGATGAGATTTTCTTGTTGCTTTTAAGCATTTAGGTGTTAGCCTACAGATCAAATTTGGTTACAGATCAAAAGAAGTCTATATTCTGGTCTCAGTCTTGTTCAATATTGCTTAGAAAATGAGACAGGTATATCAGCCTGGGGATCTACAAAAAGAGTGGGAAAGTCAGAAATGGGGCAGGGCTTTTTTCATTGACATACAAAGGCCAAACGCCACACCCAACCATATCTCCCTCACTGGGTTACAGGTGTGTTCAAATGACTAACCCTTGCCTGTAAGAATAAAAAGCATAATTGAAATAATGATGAATAATGGTCAAATCATTTTAAACACAACTCCTGGATCCCAACAGGCATCTCTTCTCTGTGTTTTTTCTTACACGTGTCTTCTGTCTGACCATCCCTTTGTGTGATGTGTTGTGTTATGCTATACTGTCTCTGGCATGAGTCCTCCTCTGTGGAGTTAAAGCCTGAATCTCCACTGCCAAGTTGGCTCTGGGTTTCTGGGTTTTGATCAGACACATGGACACCCATCGCTGTCACTACAGACTTCCTCTCAGCACTAGTAATGTCCAGGTTCTTACAAACAGACTCAGACTCAGGGCTCAACAGCCACGGCACTTCAGGGTCAACTGCCCAGTGCTAAAGACAAAGAGAAAAAGTTAGTTGTATTTTCTTAGAAACCTTCTTTTAATGCTGTGATTGTTCATCAACTGATCATTTGTTCAACAGCTGATGACTTTTGCAGGGAATGGCAATCAAGACTTCAAAATCATGTTTTTTATCTTTAAAACAAAAATGTTTTATAAAAAAGTTGTTATAAAAAAGTCACTGTCAAAATTGACCAACCATAATGAACACAAGAGTTCCAAAATCTTTTTGTGTGGGTCAATTTTGTGTGTTGATATTGTGGCAGAAATGTATCAACGTATAGGAAACTGGGGTTGGGGGCGGGGTGCTGCACTTTATAAGAATATTTATAGGAATATATATTTATAGAATTTTTTATGTACTGCTGTTGAAGCTATAGGGAAGGAAATTGCTCTTTTAGGCTCTCTTGCCCAGGAAATATTAACTGAACAGGACTAGGCTGACTGCACTATAATCCACAGCAAGAAACAAGCTGAATGTTACATTATATAACCAGATATCTGGGGCAGAAACTGGCAAGCAACTTCCACTCAGCAAATTTTATTGGACTTCCAGGAATAAATCCCTAGTGTAGTCATTGATACAATGTCAAGTTAATATAGAATTCAAACTGTGATTTTTTTTACTGTTTACTTGGTTTTTTAAAAATATTTTAATTTAATTAACTTTTTATACAATTTGCTCCTTTTAATGGCCAAACTGGAAAGGCTTGCTTTGTTTAACATTATATTTACCATGCTTGTAATGTTATTCATAAACCATATGTTGAATACTGTATGAATACTGTGGTTAGATCATTATCATTAATGAAGTATAAAAGTATTATACCTCAATGTACACTGGAAGTTGAACAGTTGGGTAAAAGGTGTTCTTAAAGGTCCTGTAGAAACCAACTGACAGTACCAGCAGTAACAGGGAACACAGCCCCAAAGACAGGAAGTAAAGAAATATATCCATATATGTAGTTCTTCCTGGAATCACACATATAACACATTCTTATCATAAAGCATCCAATGCTCTGTGTAGTAAATCTGGCTGTATTTTTTCATGGCATATTTTCATCCTGTTCATTAGATTAGATTATTTTATTGTCATTGCACAGAGTGCAACAAAATTGTAGCAATCCTTGGTGCAATTCACAACACATACATCGAAGAATAAGAACAGTGTGATGAAACAGTACAGAAATCAAAAACATTATATGCAATATACAATATAACACTGCTGGATAGTAGCTAGAGTGAGGTAATTACACAAAATGGATTTTGCACTTTTCTGGATTGCTGTGGATTTGCTGTGCAAGCAATGCAGTAAAATTAAAAACAGTGCAAGAATGCAGTTAAAAAAGTAAACAATAGTGCAATACCTATGTACAAGAAGGCAGTACAGGTAAGCAGTTGTAGTGTAAACAAGTAGTGCAAAATGCAGGTTGAGATGTAAGACAGAAGAGCAGATAGTGCAGTTGAAATGTAAAACAGTAATGTGAAAAATATACAGTGGGGATGGAAAGTTTAGGCACCCCAAGTAAAAATTTGTATTAATGTGCATAAAGAAACCAAGGAAATATGAAACAATCTCTAAAAGGCATCAAATTACAGATTAGACATTCTTGTCAAAAAAGTTAGATTTTATTTCCATCATTTACGCTTTCAAAACAAAAATATGGCATCTGCAAAAGTTTGGGCACCCTGAAGAGTTAATATTGTAACAACCGTCTGTTTCACACTTTGTGGGTTTTTACGTTTGATGAGCGCATGCTTAGAGCAAGCGTTCGCCTAAGTGAGTGTGGAGGTCAGTGGAGTTTGTGAACATCAACTATTTTCAGTTTAGTTTTCTAGACAACTGCTTAGAAGAACCCATGGTGCTTATTGTTGGGGCAAGGTCAGATGAGTCTGGGCATTTAAAACCTTTGAGATTGTTTTTCTCCTGAGGGGGGTATATGCTGGTATCAGAAGTATGGAGGTGTACTCTGACTGACCTAAGTGTGGTAAAGGTGTTGGCCTAAGACCATTCTTAACCCTCTGGAGTCGACAAACGCGTATACGCATTTTGAGGCATAACGCCAAAAAGAACTTATTAAAAGAACTTAAAGAAATTATACATTCAGTTTTAACCCTCTCAGGCTCAGTTTAAGTTTAATTAACAGGATTATCTGCAACATTGTGTACTGCAACTCCTGCCTGAAAAGGCTCATTATGCAGCTCATATTGATGTCCTTTGTCTTTTCAGGTGTCAATCACTCATTATGCAGGACAGTTCATGCCCTCTCGCATAAAGCACTACTACTTTAAATGTGACTTGGAAAATTTAAATTAATAAATTGTTTTCTGTAAGCAAGTAAACATGATGATTTTCACATAACTCTAGGCTACAAGATCCAGCTCTCAAAGGTCTTATGAAAAAATATTCTGTATGTGTTTTACGGCCTTATTTCAGTGATTTCAAAATCTTATTTTTTTACTAAACACGCATAAACATTGCTCCCTCAAAAACAAAATCATGTACATAAATGCTGCTAACAAATTATTGTAGCCCAGTTTCTGCTGTTTACAGTGATATCAGACTTTAGTCGTGTATATGTTTATAAGTAGCTGAAAAAAGCACAAATGTCAGGGCATGTCAAAACTTCTCCAGGTTCCAAAAACCCTCAGAGGGTTAATGTTTGAATATGCCTTTTCTAGTGTCCTTGTTCTCCTAGTAGCACACTTAATTTAATACTAATATTACCTTAACGTTAATAGGATCTGGTCTTTGTTTCCCTGTCTCGTCTCTGGACGAGACACCAGGCCCTATGTCTGCTGAGGTGATGCTGCGAAGCTAAAGACACCAGCGATCTACCTGTCAACGTCATGAATCACCTCTCAATCCAATTATTATTAATTTATATTAACAATATTATATTTACAATATACATTAGGTGATATATATATAATATATCACTTAATATATATTGTATACTTTCTAGAGGATCGGCTGTGTCTGGCTCTCTCACAAGGGGTTTTCTTCTTAGGACTTTTTGCCCCAGGGTTTTTTCTTCTAAGAGTTTATTGTCCTTGTGAGTCAGCCAGTTCACTTAATCGTCTCAAATTTAAATTTTTTATCAATTTAATCATGTAGCGTTGAGACCGCAGATATTAGCTTAGAACTCTCTTCAACACATTTTAATAAAAACTTTATTTATTTCTTTTGGTGTTTCCTCTTATTTGTTTTAATGTAAAGCTGCTTTGCAACAATGGAATTGTGAAAAGCACTATATAAATAAAAAGAATGGAATTGTTGGTGGAATTTTGCAAGAGCCACCTTCAAATCTGCTTGGTTAAAGTCACCAGCTATGATACAAGCTGCGTCAGGATAGGTGTTCTGATGTTTGGTCTGCATTATTTTTCTTTTGTGCACCAGTTGTTATGCACGTAAATACACAAACCCCCTCCTTTGCTCTTACAGGAGTCTTTGTTTCTGCCCCAACTGAATGCTGCATGGCCTGCTAGCTCAATGGCTACATCTAGCATGAGTGGGGAAACCATGTTTCTGTTATGATCAGAATGCAACAGTTCTCAATAAATTTGTTTGCGGATATCTATAGATTTAGTTTGTCTATTTTTTGATGATGGAACGAGTGTTGCTGAGGAAAATGCTGGGTAGTGGTGGTTTGTGTGGTCGTTTCCTTAGCCTAACAAGTAGGCCAGACTAACATTAGCACAGACTAACATTAGCACTCACCGGATAGAGAATCCGGTGTCCTCACTATCTCCTCCGGTATGTGGTTTGAGTGCAAAAATTTACTCGTAACAGCCTGATTGAAGAGTAGTCTTATGATTAAAAGATCTTGTGGGATTTGTAAGTGGGATTTGCATGGCTAAACTTATCATTTGTAAATAAACACATAAACAATAACTGAAAGGGAGAGTGTGAAGCCACTGTGTCTGTCCAAGCCACCATCTTAATGATTCATATTCTTCATATTCTCTATCCTATGTTATATTTATAACCAGTATGAATAAAAACATAAAATATACAACATTAAACACCAATATGAAGAAATAATAACCATTCAAACAAGACAAAATTGTATTTTCTACAACTAATTATCAACTTAGCTTAGCTTACTACATTAGTCATAAATTTAATAATAACTATAGCTATATAACTATAACTATCTTCTCTTGTTTAACTGACTACACTGGAAACTAGCATTAAAAATGCTAAAATGACACTAAATAGTTTTGGATTATGATATTCTTTACCTCCTGTCTGTGAACAGAGTGTGTCACTGAAGATGCTGCTCTTGTTGTAGAACCCACAGCGAGACTGAATTCTTACACAGTACCATGTCCATCTGTCCAGCTCAGACAACGTTACAACATTATCTGTCCGTGAAATCACACCCATCTAATATTTAAGTAAAGGGAAAAAAAATTAGTTTTTTCCATTCACATCATGTATTGCATTTATTGATTTCAAAATACCAGAAAAAATGTAAGTGATAATGTTGCAATAAAAAATGTATTAAAAAAATCTATGTATTAAAAAAAATCTAAATTAAAAAACAGATTGCACTGGATGCTGTGCAGTGAATACAGTTTGTAGTTGTACTAAAGTCGTACAATACAAGTTACGATTAAAAAAATTAATTATTTGTCAAAGTGATTTATCAATAAGTGTCAATTTTCAAAAATTTTCAAGTCAATTTTTTTTTCATCAATAAGTGATTTTTATGAAAACCTCATTATGCAGTAACCATTTGATAAAATTAGCCTTTAAATTAATTTTTGTTTCAAAATATGAAGTTGGTGGCCCATTGTCACTAACTTAAAAAAACCCAGAACAAAATAAAACCTTTCTGTTTCTATTTGTTGCTATACATTTATGTCACCATGGCAACACCAAATTAAAAATCCCTTCAATTTAGCATCTTTGGCATAATATTTAGTGACAATCCCATACATTCCTTAGGAGTATTTAAAAATTCAGAGCCAGAATTTGTCAGAAAATCCACAAACAATCCAAAATGCTTCATGTTGGGTGGAGCTGATGCATGTATTTTTGAAAGTTCAACTTAATGAGAACAATATTTTATGGTACCACAATAGTACAAAGTTTGGTGACTAAATAAAACTACCCCATCACTTTAGCAAATGGGGGCACTACCGAGGACTTAAGCAACCAGTATGAAATGTATGTCAAATTTCATGCCTTTTTAACCAAGAGCTAAGAGCTTCAAATACACCTGAATACAGTTGCAAAGTCTGACATGTCATCACAAGGATATCACAAATCAGCCATGTCATATACGTGATTCTAATGCTGTGTGAAGTGACTTTGTTAAGGTGGACTATTTTAAAGTTTAAGTGGCACAATACCTGTTGCTAGTTGGTGGCACTATGACTGTGACACATATCATATCAGTGTCATCAGATCACCAATATACCAAGCATATTTTCCAAAACTGATTAGATCCTTTTCATGAAAAAGAACATGAAAAGTTTGCCTCAAGCTAAATGTGTATGTTAGCAACTTGGCAATGGTGTGCATAGATACCTGTGACCCATCAGATTTCTTCCAGTACTGGATGAGGTAATACATATTTTGTGCCAGCTCTTTCATAGACAGATTATTACTGCTTACAGGGTCCGAAATAATAATCTTTAGACCGTCTTCAACTGAATTCAGCTCCACACTTGATGGAGGACCTAAAGCAGCTGAAAAACGTAATAAAATAGCATAAAATGCTAAAACAACATTAAAAGTAAAAGTAAGTTTATAGAAATTTTTACTAAACACGCACATTTTCTATAAAGTAAGAAAATAGAGTCACCATGTTTATCAGGACAGAACTCAATCTGGACCCAGGGAGAAGACTGCTGTGCTATGTTCGCCCGTACACGCAGCAAAAACATGCCAAAGTAAAACAGATCAGCGTAAGTGAAATCGCAGCAATGCTCTGTCACATTAACACACACAGACATCCACTCCTGCTTGTAAGCACGCCTCTGGGTCCTATACAGCCTGTTGGAGAAACAATTGGTTATTTTCTTTCTGATAGCAAGTTACTTTATTATCATCATAGTTTAACAGTCTACCATACCAATACACCATTTTTGCATTCAGTGTGGACAAACAAATTGCTTGTTATTGGAAACTGATTAAATCATAAAATATTTGGATGAGCTAAATTGAATGTTTGCTCCCACTAAACTAATTGTACTAATATTTGGGGTTGCAAAAGACCTACAGTCTAGCAAACTTAGTTCCCATGAAGAGTTTCAGACAAATTTCGTGAATTTTGCAACCCTACTGATATGTGATGATGTAATGCACACCTGAAACAAAATAAACCAACACAAAAGCCCAAATCTCTTAATCTGTTATTTACAGTGAGCATCTATTTTGTGGTTGTAATGTTTTTGTGACAATTAAAAAGCATTTCTTTTTAAGGCATTTTATTTAAAAATATCTAATTTTTAGTTGAATATCTAACGCTTTTATACAATTATTTTTTAGCCTATAGGTCTTAACACAAAACACAGCTCAACACACAAGCTTTAAAAACAGTCATGCTTACGCTTGATACTGCGCAGTGAAGGTTACAGTCCCATTAACAACTGCCTCATAATCCCAGTCCCACCGCAGAATGTACTGAGTGTTGAACGTCACAAGAGTCACATTCTGAGGACTAATCAAATCTCCAAACACTGTGAGAAGCACACACAAACACAACATTGCATTATTAAATGCAGAATTGTCTCTTTATTGCATTAATTTAAAATATATTTGGCATCATTCCAATGTTCCAAATCCGAAACACAGTCATGAAACATATCAGAATCAATGAGATTGAAAGTTGCTGATGCAGAGCTGGTATGCTGCCATGTTGGGTGCAGTCTTTCATACAAATACAGATAGATATACTAAAATATGTCTTATTTGACCCCTCATTTGTGGGTCTATGGCAAACGCTGCAGGACAAGTTATGTACTGAAATTTTGTCCAAAAGAGAAGAACTAGATATGTACATTTTTTTGAGTGAAATGTGAGTGGTGCTTGTCAAAGCAAAACTTATGCTAACACAATTACACATGATGCTAATGTATGATGATGTCAGCATGCTTTAGCATAAAGTAACATGTTCCTAACAATGTTAGCATGATGTCCTATGTATGTGCCATCTCCATGTAAGCTGCAACTGCATATCTTGCCTAATATTAAACATCATGCCTTGTATTTGTGCCTTGTATTACCAAATTGTTTTAGTTTTGGTTCAGTCAACTCTTTGTTTATAAAACAACTACTAGTATCCCTAATTAGTTTTATTAACATACATCTTGCCTATACTATTTTAAATAATTCAATTACATGTTACATGTTTGATCATTCTTCTGTTTTATTTTTTATTTATATCTATGTAAAGATACTTTGAAGCAATGTTGTAAAACATTGTAAATCAAATGATGTTAGCATGACTTATGATGCCAGCATGACAGATATATTAAAATGTCTTTTTCGTGTGACTTCATGTTATGAAGTTGCTAAAAATACTCCAAATGCTTGCTAAAATATGCCAGAAAGTTTACAGGACAATACCTGAGTCCATCTACGTGTCTCTGCAATGTTATAATGCTAAAATGGATTATTCATTTCATTACAGGGCACAGTAAAGGTTCGCTAGGGTGTAGCAAAACAGTTAATGGTGAAACTATACAGACGGATTAGACAGAGCCATTGGAATTAAACGGAAAGCAAAAGTAACCTACGTTAAATAGTTATTTTATAAAGAGACTAAAACAACAAAAATCCGTATCGTAAGTGTTCAGTTTCACATTAGCCTTCCTGTTAGCTCAACTGGTAGAGCATTGCATTAACATCCCAGGGGAAGGCAAGTCCTGATAAAAACATGTGTACCTTGAATTCATTGTAAGTCGCTTTGGATAAACGCGTCTGCTAAATGTAATGTAATTATTACATTATCACAGTTAGATACGTCACGGAGACTTCTCAAAACAAGGTAATAATAAAAACATACATTGCATACAAATTGATTAAATTTTAACAATTTACACCCCAAATATTTAAACTGATAACCCTAAATAACCTCATCAATCGTATGTCTAATAATCACACGAGAAAATCACTAAAGAACACACTTGATTACCGTTAGCAGCTCAACTGTCCATAACAAGTCGTTTTAACTTACCCACTGGTACGTTAAGCAGGAAAAAGCAAACGTTATAACAGCTAATCAAATTCATGAGTCCATTTAATATTTATTTGAAATTCTCATTTTCGAAATCCACACTCTGCTTGTTTTATGATATTTATTTTGTTTCCACAGACTAATGTCGAGATTATTCTCAAGAAAGTGCCAGAGGTGTTCCTTTGCTAATGCGGAAGTGATTGTAAAGTTACGTAGATATGTAAAAAAAAAAGCGGCGGAAATAGAGCGTTGAGACAACGGAAGTTCACGAACGCTCCATTGTCACGTGATTCATGTAGACCTACCCAGGGACCTTACTAGAGATTCCATGGACATAAATACCTAGACGTCTCATTGGCCGCTTCTGTCCGCCATATTGGTCCGGGCAAGAGTTCCCTGCAAACCATAGCTTTATGTCGCGTAGGTTATTGTTCTCTATTGGAACGGATGCATCAAGCATTAAAAACAAGCCCAAATACGTATATTATGGTAACTATTACTCATCATAGATGAGTAAAATGACCAACAGCTGGAAAGGGCTTGGCCCAGGTACGGTGCATATGGGAAATGTAGTCCTGTTTTACATATATGTAAAATATGATCGCCGACAAAGAGCGTGTTTTGTGTGTATGCCCTTCCTCTCTAAATGAAGTTTGGTCTAATCCATATCTGTCCTGAAACACTGTGTTAGCCGTTATCAAAACACTCAGAATTAGTCATAGTCATCTATGCCTGTAAACTAATGGGACTGAAGGCAGAACTGCGGTTCTTCTTTTTACAACGTGACATTCGTGGTTTATGAGCTACGTGGTGTAAATAAAAACTCCAGTGACTTAAAATCTCGATAGTTAGACTAGACTATCGAGATAACTAGTTTATAGCTAGACTAGTTGATTAATTTAACAATAAAAGAAATCAAATCTTCTCACTGAGGAAAAGGTGTTTAATTTTTGTGTTTAATCTCGTTTGTGTATTTCTATAGCACTAGATTGCTGCAATTATTTACAGGTACATAATACAAAATAGACCAAAACAAAGATAACTGAAGACTTCTTTATAAAAATAAATGTGTGATGTGTTACAATAAAAGTTAAACAATATAAAGATAGTAAAATGTTATACAAATAGTATGTAATATATGTACAGTACTATAACTATATAAATAATCATGAATAACGAATTCAATAAAAATACATTCAACAAAAAATTAAACAGTCCAGGGGCAGGCAGAGAACAACCAGAAACGGGTAAGGAGTCCAGGTAATAATGGGATAGCAATACAATGAAAAGTGCTCGGAATAGACAGCCAGGGCAAAGCTAGGCTTCGCAATGAGGCCAATAAACAGGTGGGTATATAGAGAGAGAGAGACTGATTGGGAAATGATTACAAAATGACCAACAGCTGAAAAGGGCTTGGCCCAGGTACGGGGCATATGGGAAATGTAGTCCTAGTATTCAGGTGACGCTTCCCGCTGGCAGCCAATAGAGCAAACCTACATGCAATTGCCAAAGATGGTATTGTTTAGCGGACAAGCTTTATTTATTAAATGGTACACTATTTCCTCACAAAAGTACTTTTTGCAGCATAGTAAAACTTCTCCAATCGACATCCAATCAAAAATAACAGCATTTTTAGAAAAAAATAATGGTCTCCTTACTGTTACATGCTCTTTAGCCATGATTGCAGACTTGCCTTTAAGCAGCTTTAAGCAGTATTCTCCATCAAAGATATAATAATTCACTTAAAATTAATGTTAATAATACTATTCCCAACAATTCTTTGTCTAAGGAAAAACAGCTATTGTTCCACACAATAAATATTAAGAATCGATTAGCATCAATCAATTATTTCGGGAAATCTAAATCAATGTTTTAAACACACCGACTGGCATGTTTAAGGAAGCGGCAACTCCACTAACTTGAAGGAATATTCAACATCAGTGACCAGCTATATCAGCAAGTGCATTAATAATGTCACCACCTCCAAGACCATCACCACACACTCCAACCAGAAGCCGTGGATGACTGCAGAAATGCATGCGCTACTGAGAACCTGAGACTCTGCCTTCAGGGCAGGTGACCAAGTGGCCTGTGTTACTGTGCTGTCTTTTTGCACTTTGTGCACTTTATATTTAATATAGAGTTTTTTGTGTATATTTAACATTATAGTTTTATTTCACTATGTATGGCTGAAATGACAAACTCCACCTTGACTTTGAACTCTTTTTGCCTTTCAACATGCTGTTTTGGATATGGAATTTGATTGACTATTGAGTGGGAAACCTCTTATAAGTTTTATAATGTTAATACAACCAAAGTTATCAAAGTGTTATGGACACTAGTGTTTAGAACCTGAAATTTGCTTATAAAATGTGCATAGATACTAAACATAATAGATACATGTTTTCCTGATTAGTAGACTAACTATAGTAACTGAGTAACTATATATTTAAAATGGGGGATTTTTATTATTACATACAGATGGGGTATTTGGATTCATGTTTATACATTTCGATTACGTATTCTTAAGTAAGTAAAATTGTTTCATTGAGTGGTTTTAAAAGAAATGTAGTGAGAGCGAATCTCTACATGCCTTTGGATTGTTTTATCTGTGCGTTGCTATGGTCACTGAAGGCCTGGTTCTACATCTGAGTGTTAATGGCATTTCGACAGTATTTTACAAACACTCCAAGAGCATAGTTGGTTTAAACACTATCAAAATAACAATATCAACCTCAATGGGCAAGGTGTAGCATGGTTTAATTAACATTTTTTGCACCTCAAAGTTTTTGTTTGCAATTTCAGTTTCATTTATGCTTACAGTTTTCAAACCTCATGTGTAGACGAAGCTTAGCTGTGCTTTACTCTTATTGGCTGGTGATTTTTCATGGACAGCTCTCTGCCCCAGAACTAAACTTCAGAGTGGAGGATCCGGAGAAACCAACGAAGAAAGTGATCTGAATACCATTATTTGTATATTTGTAGTGTGTGTTAGCAGGGTTGCTTTTCAATATTCTATGTATTTTGTGTTGTTCATGTCTGATATTTTGCTGGTACGTTTGAACCTGAGGATGTCTATTTCTATGAGATGTCTAAAATTGTAATAGTTTTGACCAGTGGTGACCAAAGTTTTGCCCATTTTATTTAGTAAAATTTGGGTGGGTTTAGATATTTGTAAATCAATTTTTCATCTAGCCAATTAATCTGCAAAGGAGGGTGCTATTTATATGAGCTGGATTAAGTGGTTTAGTATTTCAAGAAATTGGAACGATTAAAAAAAACAAATACACCAATTAATTTATCTAAACAACTGTAATGAAAAAACAACTGTAATGAAAAAACAAACAAACAAAATAGCACTAACTTATGAACAAACACTTTATTAATTCAGAGTTCATGTTATGTGTAATGACAACTATACCATATAATCATGTATGTCTGTTTGCTTTAACAGCTTAAGTTTTGACTAGTGCAGTAAAGCATAAACCATATGACATTCACTGCTTTGACAACAAAATGAAAGCCATTTACAAAAGGTACCAATATAGTGTTCCCTCTGTACAAACATAATTCATTTATTATAATAATTAATTGTTTTCTGACAAATTTAGTTCATATGACATGCATTTCCCTCTCCTAATAACTATTTTCTAAAAAAAATCACCTACGCTGAGCTCCAGTCTATACAACACATCTCTTTACCCCTCCATACACACAGTTCATGATGTGCTTTCTGTTCCCATTAACACAAACATTCTTTCCCATTTTTGACTCTACATTCTCAAACAAGGCTTTATTTTCTTGCATCTACGGACTTCAAAAACACTGTTCAAATGTCTGTTAATGATACTGCAGTGCAATGGCGCCATCTCTATACCCATGAGTCCGGGGATCCTGGGTAATGTTCTGCCCGGTACAAGGGTCCCCTGGTGGATGAGTATAAATTCACGTAGTTGCTTGGGGCTTTAAAGTTGTGTGGCTGGCTGTAATCAGTGGGAGAATAGTGCACCGTCTCATCTAGGTATAAGTCCTCAAACTTGTGTGACTGCAGATATGCCCGATAGGTGTCATAGTTTTTGTGGCCAGCTTCATCTGTGTAGTACTTGTGCTACTCACACACAGAAATAAAGTTACACTGTAGTTATCAATTTGACAAATGGATGTTTTTTCTATTTTTAGCACAGTATTTTTCCATAATGCATCCTTCACTAAAACCCACAAGCAAGAAAAAAACATATCCTTTTCAGCTGCTTTGCTACCTGGCCAGCTGCCATTTTGTCAGCACTCTATTTAAAGCAGAGCCTCATAAGTATTTAACCTCATAAGCAATTGAACAGAATCACAAATAATCTTAAATTCATTTTCATCATACACATAACGCTTGTATGAAGCACATAACAGACTCAAACCAACAGTTAAAAATAGTAGTCATCAATTATCCACCAAATTCTCATTATTATAATGCAAACGAATTTGATTTTTAACACACAGTAATACAGTGAATATTACTTTAGGGGTAAAATGTGAACTGGATTTGTGACACTTAACTGTTATGTTTATGAAATGTATTGTTAAATACAAATAAATGTGAACTGAATTTAATTAGCCATTTTTATAATAAAAATTTCTCCCAACTCATCCCCCATGCATTATTGCCTTAAAGGATGCCGCTTTAGAATTATGGGTATAATATTTTCACAAATATAATAATAATAATGAATTCTTACCTGACCTCGCCTAGAGCCCTCTCTGCTTGGGGAAATATATGGTCCCATGGGAAACTGGGCCGGTTTTGCGGTTGCTTGAAAAACCACCAGCAAGTTTAGTGAAATCGTGTGAATTCTGTGTGGGGACTGGATTTAAATGAGACTATGGTATGATTTTAACAGTTACAATTAATTCAGTTATCGGTTATCAAATCTTTACAGTTAAAGATTCCCTATTGCATAACAGGAAGTTTATTACCTGTATGTGTGTTTATATTGATGCTGTTTTCTGTTTGGTGATTATAAAATTGCGTAGATTGGGTCTTTTGAGGACTGGAGTGTCGTTCTTTGATGCCCAGCATGGCAGGGGATGATGTGGTGCTGCCCACTACGGGAAAAACACATCTTTGTGTTTATGGGAGTTTTTCAAGTTTGCGTTTCCTTATTCCTTATTTTTAAAAATGTACAATGTTGAGTTTGCTGAGGCATGACTCTAACCTGTGTGATGCACAGGTGACACTGTTGGTAATGACAGTGTTGGCTGTGACTTGAAGCGCTCTTGCTCCAAATTTGTCAAGGGAATCAGAAAGTGATTCTGACTCCAGCCGTCCTGCACAAATGGATGAAAAAGAACATGAACACTCATGAGACTAATATGAATCAGATATGTAGTGTCACTGCACTGCTGCTTACCTTCTTATAGATAGCGCGGAGGTCTCTGTACTGCCATAGCCCATTTAGTACCTGGGCAGCAGCCTTCACCACCTTCATAGAGTATCTGCTTTCACCATACATTTATTTTTATATATATATTTTAAATTAACTTTTTACATTAGCTCAGACATAATTAAAAAAAGTGTTTGACAGTGTGTCATATACTGAAAATATGTGGAGGTTTATTTACATTGTATTTATAGAGCTATTCACCTCTCTCCTCTGCCTTTGGTAATATTGACAAGTTTCTCAATTCCGCCTGTGTCTGCCAGGGCTTTGGCATTTTCCATGTTTCTGCTGGTGACCTCGTGCAGCGTGCAGCAGATGGCCGCCACAGTATCATCAGACAGAAATGTGGTATTTCCCCCTGGCAGCCGGTTTGCTAGGTCCCGCATGGCATATTTTCCTGAAATTTAACTCATATTAAATCACCAAGGTTATGAATTGCATGGACGTTATACAAATTAATATATTTCAGCTTGTTGGCAGTGTTCTCACCAATTAGTTCTTTATTTCTCACATCCAAGGCCATGTTTCTAAGAGCAGTAGCGATAGAACACACCACTCTGTCATTGTCCATGCGCAGTAACTCCACCAGTATGGGCAAACCTTTCTCCTTACGCACAGCTGCACGTATATATGCTGAAAACTATAGACAGACATACACCACAGATTAAAATTGCTGCTTAATAACAAAAACAGTCTAAATTCAGTGTCTGTCCTAAGCAGAACTGATGTTCTGGCTCATGCTTGAAATTTGCCTACGCATTTATACCATCCAGTCAGTACACAAAAACGCTGGACCTGTGAGTTGAGAACACCCACATTGCAAAACCATGAACATACACTTAAGTTGTTACCTGCCAATACTGGAATCAAAACAGCAACCTTACTGAAGGTTCAGCTATCTAACCAGTAGGCCACAACTGCCCCAGAAAATTAGTTACATTAAATTACTACATTATTATAAGTACTACATTACTACTATACTACTGCACTACATTACTACATCTTACACAATAACATTTGTTACTATGTATCAGACATACAATCCCACTTTTAAAATAAGAGTTTAGGTTTCATATCAGAAGGCAGGGAACTCTGTCTCCTACCTTCCAGTTTCCAGAAGAGAGGTTCTGAAGTGACCCGGCAGAGCCTTCAAGTGTGGCTGGGTTTGAGCTTTCAGCTAACAGGGTGAGATAGGGCTTCACTACAGTTGGATGCCATAGCATTTCAGCACCTTTAGGAGACTTTGTGAACCCAGGAATGGGTCCGACACCATCCCACTGATCCATGAAACACAAGATTAACAAGATTTTCCAAATGTGTGTACCAACTGTGAATTGATTGAATTGAATAGTGAAACAGGATCATTATACAAGAAAGTGGTTTGAGAGACAAAAGTTATAATACTTTAAATATTTTGTTTCTATGGTTAAACATGCACTAATTAACTGATAACAGAACTGAGCTTGCCCACCTATGGTTGGTCAATACATACGATCATATTTTATTAATTACATACAACTCTAGCATTGGCCAGTTCAAATCCTAAAACATTTGTCTGAAAAGGTGAATGGCTCTACAGACATTTATTTGCATTTTGCCATTACATATACCTGTGCAAAACCATCTCAGAATTTAACATGTCTGCATGTCCCTTAGTCTTCCTCACAAAAGATGAACTACCAACCTGATACTAGATTGTTATGCGTCAGTAATCCCTTTGTAAACTCGGACTTTTAATTGTTACTGTTCCAAAAACCTTAGAAATGGTTCTACAAATGCAAGTAATTTGACTCAATGTCAACCAAAATGAAGATGCCCTGAAATAATGTATTGTGAAAAGTAACAAACTTTAAATATGAAATTTAATGTTTATTGTTGTAACAGATTCTGAACAAGAAATAGTATAAAATAGTAGTTTGGAGAAATGGTATGGAAATCTTGATCACAAAACAAAATCACAATCCACAAATAGTTACTGGGACGAACTCTTTAATCTTACCGGTTCCTGCTGTAAACTCTTTTTCCTTCTTTTCCTCCCCCAGCAGTTGTATTCTGCCTCTTTAGTGGAAGACTCTGACCCCAATAATCCATCGATTTCCTGATTGGCTAAAAGTTGTGAAGGTGGCAGTTCAAGCTCTAGTCGGTAGGAAAGATTCCTTAGAGTGCATATACAGTTCTCCACAATCTGTGTCAGAGACAGCAACATATTTATTAAGTGAATGTGTGGGTGTCTGTCAGTTGTTTATTTGTGCACTTGTGTGTACCTTGCTGTCAAAATCAGAGGTGCTGACACAGGCTTTGATGACATACAGTAGAGAGTCCACAAGACCCTCGCAGCAGCGTATCTGTTTCCTGGCCTCCTCTCCAGCTGAACTCAAATTCCTATAGCAACATAAGATCATTGCACACTTGCCCACAAAGAACAGCTTTGATTCAAGTTTGAAGTCTAATTTTTTATTTTCAGAAAGCAATAAATGAAACAAACAATATGTATTTAGGGAGACATACTATGGTATTCTATTGTACATGACCTTTAAAGTGTACAGCCAAAATGTACAAAATGTCTGGGGTTTGCTTAAAATCTTGTCAGGCAGTATGAACAGAAACTCCAACTTTGACATAACAGAGACTTTAAAAGCAAGGCATATAATCCCATTATGAAATCTAAATCAAACTTTAATTGGTCGGCCAAATCATGTTTAGTTTTCTAGACAAAATTTTGTGTTGCCTATATCTGCTGTTCTTGCACAGAAATGGAATCCGCAATTAATAATAAATGTTTTTTTTTGGAAGTTTTTCAGAACAAAAGGTAATTTAAAGTATTCAATTTATGTTTTTGGCTTAATGTGTCTATGATTGTCATTTTTTAGCCAAGATTCCTTTCGGTAAGTTTCCAAAACTTTTGTTGTAGTGCTGTTACCTGAGACAGCCGGTGGTGTTGCGGAGTACAAGAGAAGAGTGGAACTTCAATTTGGGCTCATGATAGAAGTCTGTGCTGTTCCAACCCGAGTGAGGGATAATTACAGTGTTGGTCATAGTGCTTAAGGCATCATGAATGATTGTCATCTTTACAGCATCACATGACGACAGATTCCACAACACACCTACACATATAGAAATCAATTCACATTTATGGTTCATGTGCACACATACATACCAACAAGTTACCAAAAGCTTTTTTATGTTTTGCTATAGGTCACACTAGTAGATGTCAACTTTTCATACATTTTATTGTACATACATTGTACATACATACGCAGAACTTGTGTGTTCTACATTCAAACTGCATTTGAACAAGACATTTACAAAAAAAATCTTCTTAGTTTTTAATACAGGGGTTAATGCTAAAATTATGTTTCTCACTGGTGGGGTTTAGTAGATGAGGTTATTTTTTTCTTAACTTTTAAATACTGGACCCACACCCACAATGTTGTATTTAGATTTTAGGAATTTGCTCAAATATTCATAAAAGACCTGACTTGACTTTGACTTGACATTCATTACTTGAGGTAAATGACTAGAAATAACTTGTCTTTTGTTTAATAAATATGTATTTGTTTTCTCAAATACTGAGGAGTTATGTGTATGGTTTTTGAAAGATGTAATGTTATTAGTCTACTTTTATATGAAATTACCTTCCTTTTAACTGGTAAAGCATTGCACTAACACCGCAAAGGTTGTGGGTTCGATCCCAGGGGAAGGCAAGTCCTGATTAAAAATATGTACCTTGAATTTACTTAGGATAAGTCACTTAGGATAAAAGTGTCTGCCAAATGAATGAATGTGCACAAATTAGGCAAGCCGTGGCAATCATCTGTGACGAACATGTTTTCTCTGAACAATTCAGTTTTAAAGATTCCATTCTAACCCTGTAACAACTTCATTGCAGCTTTCATTGGTCTTTTTCCTACTTTTCATTTAACCTCATACCTAACCAATCATAAAATAGGTTACAGACTGCAGCTTTAACTTGCCAGAGGAGAACTGGCCCTCCCCGACC